>OMLM01002191.1:45149-59190 GCA_900302695.1 Helostoma temminkii | reverse complement strand
AACTATAACTCTCACTCCTGCCATGAAGTCCCTAATATATGTACATGTATAATAAACAGTCATAAAGGCAAAAAGCACACACCCAGGCAGCTGCAGAGAGGTCACTGTGGTATGGAAAGCAGGTGCTGTGGGATTAAGTGTTCTCCTAGCCTCTGGTTACACTCTACAGTGGACATGGGAGGTGTGTGTGTGTGTGTGTTACAGAGATAGACAAATGGGGGTTTAAAACAGAGGTAAGAAGGAACTAAAAAGTGTAAAGATGATTGAGAGATGAGAGAATTGGTGAGAGACGGTCTGAGAAAACAGCGAGGGAGATGTGGGGATCAATGTGTGAGTGCAGTGACTATTGTGCACCTACTTGATACTGTATAAGCACAGTTAAATACTATCTTGCAGGTCAAGGCTTAAGGAGGCCATATTATGTCTTTGTCATTATAGTGTGTTTGTGTAAGCCAGTGTGTGACAACATGCTGTGATAATCAACTAATTACAGGAAGCGCACACAGCGGGCACAGACAGGCCTCCATACAGGAGGACATGCAGTCTGTTGTCCTCATCCCTACAAACAGACTGCCTGTAGAAAATGCTGCATTCTGTGTTTATTCCGAGCCAGACTTGTACCGTCATTACTGCCAGAAGTGACATCTGTTTTTCAGCAGCAAATGTGAGCCCCAACTTTCCTCGTATCTAAAGTACTCAACTTTCTAGCTGTTCAGTTTCCCCACAGGTGTTTAAAAACCAGCAGGAACGCACTAGGTGAGTTAAGTGATTGGTGGAGTTTTTGTTGCACACAGAAAACTGCATGAACCCAATGCCTCTCATGGCTTGGTACAATAACAAATATGTTGTATCTGTCTTTCTCCTAAAAATCAGCTAAACCTAGAGTTGTCTCTGACCTTGGTTGCTACGGAAACATCACCGCTCTCTGCTTGGTAACCTAGTCTTTTCTAATTGCTGTTGTCTTGGCAACAGTGCAACCAATGTTATCCAGAAAAGGCCACAATCCTAAGTGTTTCCTGTTGCAGAGCCTGGCCTCCCAGAGCACTTTCTCCTCAGATATGGTTCATCATTTTGGCCTGAAAATCTGAAAAAACTATAGTTTGAATTGTGAGAGACACGTATGGTAGGGTCGGTATGGAAATACACACATTATGCATTTGCAATGTAACACCCTTTCACTGAAAAAAACAACCACTTTGCATTAGTTCCAATATTCTCTACTACATGTACTTCAGTGAAGAACTTCTACAGGTGTGAGTGTGTAAAAAATACAACTGACTCAACTATGGCACTTGAAAACTGTGTTGTGACTGAGTGAAAGCTACCTCTGTATAGTGATATAAAATGTTGGCTTCATAAGGATGTTGAGGTTTGAAATATACACAATTAAAGTAGTTGCACCAGTTAATACCTCTCTGGTAATATTTTGACGTAAAGTTGTTGAGTATTGAAACAATCAATTATATATGATTTATGCTCTTGTGGCATACCATACACTGTACCTGACACTGTAGCATGATACATGCACCTCACCAGAAATTTTGCTTGTATAGATAATAAATGCAAAAAAAAAAAAAAACCCAGCATGTATTTTTCATGAATGTTTCACTTTTGTACAGAATTGATCAGTCTAATAGAAATTATTATTCTGTGATGTGAAATGTGGACTGTACCTTTTGCTAGAAGACTACAATCTCTAAAAGAAGCCCAACCAGAATAGAAACAGTTACGTGCCACTTTCAAACACAGCCTCCTCTCCTAACTGCTCATCAGCCCTGTCCTGACATAAAGCAAAAATGTTTTCAAAAAGCATCCAGTCCAATAGGACTGCTTCTTACAGTAGTTGCTAAATCACTGCATCAACAAGAGTGCACTTCACTCTGAGGGATTTAAGGGCTTCACAAAGAATCGAGCAGTGACAGAGGCATGTGATTCGAGTTTACTGCTCGAACATGTGAAAAATACAGATGGGGTAGTGAGGGGAAAAATATATAATCATATGGACCCAAGGTAGTGACTGAAAAAAAGGTCAGAGGGATTTTATTATCCTCAGAAATATGAAAAACACTCAGAAAGTTTATTGATGACTCAAGGGCCACAGCTTTATTATGGCTGAAGATGGCCGCCACATTTCTTCTCTCTGTGTTCACCTTCATTTACCCCACTTTGTCTAGTTAAACAGTATTTGTCTGTTGTGGTGGTTGATTAAGTCACAAGTACACTGTAACTTAATTATACTTAAATGACTTAAGAACACAGCTGCAACAAGAAGAGTAGTTTGATTCAAAATAAACAACACTGTAGTTAAGTTAGCCTCCAGGCTGTTACCTTGTATTAAGTAGTCAGAAACACACATTTATTTTGTTTTGTTGAAAAGACATGCTACCATATGCTATTTCACACAGATTACAATACACACATTTTATAAATGTATATAAATACATTTTCTTTTATTGCACCCAGTGGTAGCTATCAGATAGCCAGGCAGGGGTGGAAACATGGAAAGTTCAGTGTTATTTTGAGTTTCGCACTGAAAAATTACATCTTATAAACATACCTAGTTAACCGACTTTTGAAGGTGTGCTCAAAGTGTCCTCACTGCCATGGTATAAAACTCAACACGGTGCTCACAATGTATACAAACACACACACACACACACACACACACACCTAGGCTCCATCGTTTCCCCTTTATATCAGTCACCTTATTGTTATCGATCACACTAGTATTACTCCTTCCTACAACACATATCACATATAACACTGTAACAGTGTCAACATTTCATATCACATGGATTAGCACTTCAGCCCTCTGCACAGCTTATTGAGACCTGTTCTGCACTTGTGGAGCCTCCTGGTGAGAACCATGAAATCACAACAACACCACCACCTAATGAGTGGAGGGTGCAGACAGGAGCAAAGCTGCAGGGGGGAAGGAGAGGGTCTAAATATTGACAGCAAATATTTGATTCAATGGTAGGGGTGTCCACCCACTCATAGGTGTGTGCTCAGACACAAAAAGCACACACACACACCAAAGCCTAGACTCACATTTTTGTGGCTTATCAGCATCTACAGCTGTCTTTGAGTTGTGAGAGAGGAGTGGATGATTCATACACAGCTGTGTGTGTGTGTGGTACCTACACATCTTTTCAGGACACCCCCAGTTGTGTGTCAAATGTGTGTGTGTCTCACTGACATAATGTACTCCATTGCGCCTTAGTTTAACTTTAATCATCTCAACTAAGTGCCTAACCTCCCCACTTTAACCCTAAATCTAACACTCAAAAAGCCCTTTAGGCTTGGCATGGTGGTGTAGTGGGTAACACTGTTTCCTCGCAGCAAGAAGGACACAAATCCACTGGTCAGCCAGGTGTCTTTCTGTGGGGAGTTTGCATTTTCTCCCTGTGTCTGCGTGAATTTTCTCAGGCTACTCCGTTTTCCACCCACAGTCCAAAGACATGCACAAAGTTAATTGATGGCTCTAAAATGCCCATAGGTGTGAATGTTAGTGTAGATGTTTATCTTTCTCTATATATCTGTTATATATAGACTGGTGACCCCAGTCCCTGTACAGGTCGACAGCTGAGATGGGTTTCCATCGCTCCCACGACCCTTATGAAGAAAAGAAGCAGGGATGATGCATAGATGGCTGGAAGTTGCCAAACCCAAACAAAATATCCCCAAAACAATGGTATTGAAAAAGATTTTGTTCACACAAGGAAATAAAGGTGTGCACACACGGACACACTTTCTTTCTACAGTTGTGAGGAGACCCACTGCCATGTAATGCATTCCTAAGCCACTTACACTAACCATAACTTTAACTTAAAACCAAATCTTAACCCTTTGAACTTGAACCAAGCAGAAGGTCCTCACTCAGTATAAAACTGGTTCTCACAAAGATAGACATACAAATACACACACCTGACTGAGCATCAGCTGGGTGAGCGGGGTTTCAGGTGGAAATCTGCAGGGTAGCTTCACAGCATGGAGGACCTAAAAATACAATTCACTGGGAGGTCCTTTGTGAATAAACAAACATGCTGCAATATCAGACATTCAGTCAGAACCACAAAAGAGCAATAAGAAGAGATGAAACTCTGCAAAATCTTCCACTGAAAATACTGTTGGTGTGTTTAGTGTGTAAAAGTGTGACACACATGCATGTGCAGGACATGGCTGTGTCAGTCACTAGCACCTGGAAAACAAATATGGATTAATTGAATTGCTGATATGTGTGTGTATCTCTTGCATCAGAAAGACAGACTGAGGTGAGAATCAGTTCAGGCAGTGAACCAGGCCTTGTCTCTGGCCCTGAACAAGCTGTGCTTTCTGTGACAGCACAGATGAGCAGCAGCAGGTGATCAGAGTTTGCCATCTGCTGGACATAGATAAAAACTGCATCTTCTCCTACTTTCTAACCTTTAACCTAAGTGCTGAATTAATTTAAAATTAAACCATAGTTTTATTTCAGTATTCACTATGTGCTGTAGAAACATAAAAAACAGTAAAGCAAAACTATTTCGGGAGCTATTTAGACACGTTCTTCTTATTACTTATTGATTTTATCATTGTAACA
Organism: Helostoma temminkii; assembly: GCA_900302695.1. Classification (NCBI taxonomy): domain Eukaryota; kingdom Metazoa; phylum Chordata; class Actinopteri; order Anabantiformes; family Helostomatidae; genus Helostoma; species Helostoma temminkii. The sequence continues at coordinate 54,608 of OMLM01002191.1, read as the reverse complement.
CAGGTTTGCTCAATTGCACCATACTATAACAGCAGGGACAGTGGCAGGACACAATTTTACTGGACAAACACAATTTTTGTGTCAGCTCAGCAGAAAGATATCAGAGATGTCTTTCTGTAAGATTTTGATTTTCTCCCTTCTGATGCAGTGGGTGGGAAACATGGAAACACTCACATTTATACAGGAAGTCGGATCAGTCATTGAACACCCCTGTGGCCCAGCCTTGATGCAGGGTCACAAGGGTGTACCCTGCCTCTTGCCCAATGACAGCTGGGATTGGCTCCAACTCCTCTGCCAGCTACACACGCTTGCCAGACACCAGAGTGTTTGGAGTTCCAACGTGTCGAAGTAAGAATAGAAAAAATGGTTACTATTTTGATAATTTGACATGGCATTGTATTAACATGTATTTGTGCTAATTGTATTGTGTGATATGTCACATTCTGCGTCTTTTAGCAGTGCAATATTAAGTGCCCTGTGCAAGCACAACAGCAGTGATGTTCCACGGCTGCTGCACAGCTGCCCAGTGTCTTCTGTTACAAAAAACAGTTAACAGCAACAGGACATTGTTTTAACTAACCACCAAACAAACTAAACTCAATCAGCGAATCTGTGTTCAAATTCATTAAAATGCTATTGAACCTGATCCTTGGGTTTCAGTATTTGATCTTAATACTTATAATAATAAAATATTACCAAACCACAAGTTCACCCAGCTTTGATAAAATAGGTTAGTGAGTGTACATTGATGACCAAAAAGTTAATTCATTTAAGATTACATGCAGTTTAAAGAGGCAGTAACTAATTCTTTGAACCAAAACAAATACTACAGTCACAACTTTGCTCCTTGTCATTCTCACACTGATTCTGCATCTACATTACTGCCCATGTGAACACTGGAGATCAAAATCAGAGAACGATTTATGAGTAATATTGTAATGATCACTGCTCAGCATATGAAGGGATTCTTGTTACTACTAAAACACTGTTTTACAAAATAAAAAACCTTCTTTTGCTGAAAACACAATGATCAGAATTAGAGAACAGCAATGAATGTAGCACTGAGAAGCATCACAACAACAATTAGTAGGAAGTGTACAGGCCCTTGCATTGAATGGCTTCAGCACATCTGCGGCCACAGGACATCACCAGTCTCTCTGCTCTGATGTGATTTTGGTCCACTCTTCCACAGTTTGGTGACTCTAGTGGGTTTTTTGGCCATAACTTTGTCGCCAAGGATTTTCCACAGGTTTTTGCTTAGATCAGGACTCTGGGATGGCCCTGCCTTTATTTTAAATGGGAACTGCTTTACCCGTTTAGCTTTCCCACATGAATATTGCTGGCTGACTGGGTGATGCAGGGAAGGAACCTACTGTTGTCAAAGCTTCTGATAATGTAGCTGAATAACTGGGCCAACTCCTGCTGCATGTTTCTTTGTAACAGCTCCACAACTCCACACTCGCACTTGGGCCTGCACTGCCACCTAGCGGTTACGGTCCGTAGCACCAGACAACAACTGAGAAATCAACACAAAGAGTGGATGTGGCACAGAAACATGAAGTGGACTAGAACAGCCGAGACACAGCACGTCCGGTCCCAGTGAGACTTAGAGAGTTACAATTAGAGAGGCGATGTTATTTAGTTTTTTTTTTTATCACTTAAATTGATAAAAGCTATTTGGGCCATAGTTGTATCATTAGGTTGTCATAAATTTTTAAAGCATCCCACTTTACTTTTAGTGTCTCACACTTTGCACAATACTGAATATAATTCCTTCTGAGATATTAACTGAACTTCGATATTAATCTGCGCAATAACTTTCATACCTTAACGTCGCAAAACGTGTCTTCAAACACCTTTGTAACTCTACCTGTAATCATTTATTTTTTTTAATTTTTGCCCTTTTATTTTAAGCTAATGCTCAAATCTCAAATCCACTACCGAGTCGCTGCCTGAACGTGTTACGTCAGTGCGGAGCTGTGATGTCATTTTCTAAATTACGTTTGACGGAGCGGAGGGAGGCGCGTGACGTCAGAGGTCAGCTGACCTGTTTGTTTTGCTCGCTCGAGCCCGTCCTGATAAAAACACGAGCGGAGGAAACGACGACATCAAACCGTCTCTGAAACTAGGGCTCTTTCACTTTGTATTTTAAGCTACCAGCACCGTGACCGCGGACACTTTTATAAGTCGTTTTTAGCTTTTATATTTTTGTGTAGAAACAGCCGCTACCTCCGTGTCCATCTACTGCCAGCTGCTTGACTTTGACGCAACATGCCTTCAGAAAAAACCTTCAAACAAAGGAGGACATTCGGTAGGTATTAACGCTGCGTGTTTCAACACTTCACACACAACCCTCCTGCTCCGTGTCCTGTAAATACTGCCGTAGAGAAGTGAATAACAGCGTCAAGTAGGTGTTAGTTATTGTACCAGGGGCGAGAATTAGTTCATTATTTCCAGCTGGTTCAGTTAAATGTGTGTTGGCTAAAGTCACAAGAGACATTACAGATTTGTCTCTCTACAGCTAAAAGACACAGCCATGAATTAACATTTGTGGTCGTGTCAACTTACTTAAAGGAAGACAAAGTGTTCCCACTCGTGTGTTATTCATACGTGTATAAAAATAGAGTAGAATAGGACCAAGTACTTGCTGCAGGCCTGTTTATTTGTATCAGAGCGGTGGGAGAAAAACAAAGTGGTGTCGACATGCAGAGCAGAGAGAGCTGCAGGATTGGGGGATGGGACAGTTTGTGGAGGAGGAGAGAGGACTTTAAAAGACGGAGGAGAATCAGAAAAGTGCACGAATGTACCTGCGTTTGTTTTTGTTCTTGTGACAAAGGCTAGGCCACATCCTCGATGCGGATTTTACAAGAGAGACCGGGCCTGCAGTGCATCTCAAAACTTCTCAAAAAAGCGTCTACTTAGTGTTTATTTCTGTCATTTTGTATAAAACACAATATGTAAACAGTTCAGTGTAAAAAGAAAGTCTTAATTTGTGTTGTGTATTAAACCGATAAGTTGGGGTTTAGTTATCTCTCGGTGGATACACGCTGGGACAAAGATCCTGGATTCAGTTGTGAACATTTATTAACAGTTTGTCTAAAGGTAGCAGACTTCCGGTTTAACGTCACGTTATTGGTCCCAGTTTGCACAAGCAGCGCACGTGAGAGTCAGAAAGCAAAGAGAAACAGCGCCACGTGCGTAGTTTTGGGTGGAAATGGATGTTTTTCACCAAAGTCCCTAAACTTTATGCAGCGTTTAGGAGCAGTTTGTCTGTGTTAGAGGTTGTTTACAGTGTGACCGTCTCCATCGGCTTGTTGTCATAATTCTAAATCCACTTACTGAACTGATCACACTCTTAATGTTTCACTGTGCTCAGTACAGTGTCACCAGGCCTGTATGAATCAGCAGGTCAGACTCTGAGTTCAGTTACTGCATGGGAAGCAGCTGAGCTACCAGTCAGTATAGTAGGTCATTAAATGAGTCAGCAAACCACGAAGAATCTTCCAGCTGTTCAGGGTGGTGCTGGCTAATTCCTGTTTTATGCCAGAACAGAAAAGTGTGGAAAACCCCACAGGACCATAGGTCACCTGCTTCCTGATTTGTGATTTTTCTTCTTTGATTCAAAACGGATGAGTCAAAGTCTGATGTTTGCTTGGACTGGTCATGAGACAGACGTTGACACACTGTGTCTGTGGTGAACACATCTGTTTGAGATGTGATCAGTAATACCAACAGTTTGACATTTCTTCGAGTATAGCATGTAAACGATGCCTTTAGGGACATATATTAACATTGCACACATTTTCCCAACACATGGCAGACATTTTTAGTGGCACACGTCACAAGACTAAATACCAGGTTCTCACGGCTTCAGCTGACAGGAGCCAGTGTACGGCCTTTATGTTTACCATTTCTGCCACGGATTTGATTGTAATTCAAAGTCCAAAAACACACAGTGATCACAATGTGTTTTTTTACTTGTTGACTGATCACTTTTTGTTACAGTGTATTTGTACATGTCTGCTGTTCAAAGTGCAGTGGGCCTGAGGTGTTTATCTGAAAGGCAGATGAACAAGCCGTCCTATCAGCAGCTGACTTGGCCTCTTGAGTTACTGATGTGGGAGGAAATGTCAGTAGTGACACTGAGGCTTGCTTGACCATAACTGTCAGTATCGGTTGCTGTAGGAACACTGCTGAATTAAATGCCAAATTTCCAGTATGCAAATGACACATTTTAGTTCCCAGTCCGGCATGCAGGTGTGGCATGTGTTCAGCATCCGTTTGTAAAGTGTGTAAACACATGTGAACACACACTGGACTATTTAAATAGAAAATGAGTGGATCTTAATTTTTTGTATCATAATCTGCTAACTGCTGTGGAACAATGTAGTTACACCATGAGTGGATTTTAGGAAAGCTCATTATGTTTTCACTAGAGAGCTTTAGTCTGCAAAGTACACAGTTCACAGATGTTTCTGTTGTGCTTAATATGTAAAAACCCAGACAAGTGAATGATAGAATGTGTTTGGTGTAAATATATAGTATAAAAGCTAAAGTTAGTAGCACAGCTGCAACAGTCTTTGATTTAGATCTTATAAAAATGCATGATTTACAGCACCCTCACAAACCAGTTAAACCAGACCTTACAATAACAATTATCTTGAAAAACGGTCCTCACAGGATCTTGTAGTACATTAACATAGAAAAAGAAACGTTTTACATACGATATGCAAATTCAGGTGACTATGAAGATCGGTTTATTTGTGTTTAATCACCTGTTAATCTCTTTGTCACATATTCAGCAACCTTTCCTCTTTTTTTCTGCCCCACAGAACAAAGGGTAGAAGATGTAAGACTGATCCGAGAGCAGCACCCTACCAAGATACCCGTAAGTTGAAATGCACAGTCACTCATTGGTCAGAGGCAGATGGTAACGTCTGAGTGAAGGCCAAAGGCTGCACAGTAAAATTTAGTACAGCGAGACTGTTCTCAGAACACAACATTAGCATTATGTGCACAAAGCACGCAGGAAGGCAAACCTGCAACGGAAAATGTTACCACATGCTTCCTGGTTGTACTCGGTTTGCATGATGTTTTTAAATGTCATTTTGGGCCATTAAACACATTTCTGCTCTAGTTTAACCTGTCTGGTTTATCAGCATATGGCTGTAGGATAGGTGGTTGTTTGAGGGGAAAAATAAACTACACTGGAATAATGAAGTGTAAGTACTGTGGGGAGGGGGGAGATAAGGACGGATGAGGAAATATACTTAGCATGTAAAAAAAATAACGGAGAGAATCAGCTGTTAAAACAAAAATTTAGGGGAAAAACGAAATGCTTTTGAGAAAAAACTTTGTGCATGCAAGTGTAAATATGAAAGTAGCAACTGCAAACAAAAAAACCCCAGTGTGGTAAATAGATAAGGACCCAGAAGAGTTAAGTCAGTAACCATGGAAGTAGTTACAAAATGGGTCTTTGGAATTTGATTTGATTTGATTTGTGTTCTGAAAAAATGTGAAACTGTTTTTGTGGGATGATGGTTGACATCAAGAACATTTCGGAAGATGACTTGCAGCAGGAGGAATGTTTGTAAGAGTCTAGTTCCTTCAGTTTGATGTAAGTCAATTATGAAGCCTATTCCGAAATTCCAAAAGCAGGTTAAGGGGTTTCCCCTGTTTTCCATCACATCTGGCAGCAGTGTGGAACGGAGAGTCACAGCCACTCTACTGCACGTGCCGCGAAACATCCCAGGAGCCTCCCAGAAGTGGCTCAAATCTATTTTTGATGGAAGCCACATCAAGCAGCACAGAGCAGTTTTATAGTGGTTTAGCTTTTTTGGCAGAAAGGTGCAAATATTTAGATTTTAATTTTGATAAACATCACACTTTTGGGATTGGAATGAGAACAGGATTTTCATTCTAATCTCAAAAGTGTGATATTGCCGGTAGAGCTTTGGGAGCAGTTCTAAATAAGGTGAAGTTTTGTAAAGAATAACTCATATACAGAATTGTGTATATATGTTGTGGTTGTCTAATCCTGGATTATGCCACAGGCATCTGGTTATGTTTAGGACTACCAAAAGGTAATGAGGTTTTTAATGAGGTATGAAATGTTTTCTGGGGTTCATAAAATGGCACAGAAATTGTCAGTGTGTTGCAGTATGTGATGGGAGACATGTGAGGTAACGCTGAAGGGTGACATGCCGAGGTTGTTAAATAGATTAATCAAGATGTCAGATAACAGACTCACTAAACAGATTTTTTTATGTTCTAGTAATTATAAGAAAAATTGCAAACTTTGGTTTACAGTATTTTTTTGAATACGTTTCCCTAGATTATAACTTATTTTAAGTCAACAGTGGTCAGAAGAAATGCTACATAAACCAAAACTGAGAACAAACTTATGAGCAAACTTATCATCCTGAGTAATATGTCACCTTGAACCTGAGAGCTCAGTGATTTGGTATCCTGCCTTTGGCCTTGGAAACTGTGCGTTTTCATTCAGTGGAGGAGCGAGGAGGACAGAAAGAGCCTTATGTGTGATTTGGACAAAGCTGAGAATGAAATACATATGTTTTATTATTTCTTTCACAATCTGATACGTATGTCAGATGAGGGCAGGTCACTATTTTTGTTTGCTTATCGAACATTTGCCTTAGCTCAGTTAAATGCTTACCATCAACGTATGAGAGCACTGTATGTTTAACTGACTTAATACGTTTTGGGATGTATTTATTTTTTTCCTATGAAAGTAATAGTGTCATATGCAAGTTGGCCACCTTCAGTGTATGACACCAAACTAAAATACTAATTAATCAATTCATTGTATTTGGTGTGACTGCATCAGTAACCACCAACGAAAACACATGCACCTGGTGTCACCTTTTCTTTTTTTCCCCCCATTTTGAGGTGGAGTATCACAGCAGCCTTCCATCTGCCACCCTGTCTCAATACCACCATGTGTGTGTTTCCTGTGTACTCTCCTGGGGTTATAAACTGCCCTGTCATGGTTAAGTGTTGCGAGCAGAAGAAGCGCTGTGTTCCTGTAATGTAACACCATCCAGAGAGCCACAGATGAGTCTGTGGTGGGGGTGGGAGGGCAGGAGACAGACTGGTTATAGGTCTCAGATCAGGCTCTACTACAGTATACCTGCTTCCACAGAACAGCATGTTTCTAAATAACTGCTGTAACCTAATTAATTTTCATTATTCATCAGTCAGTAGCTCTTCAAAATTACCTTAATTTAGTAAAATAGTTCATCTGCAGGGACAATGAACACAACATAAATGGCACAGAAAGAGTACGTCTTTCATTGGTGTATTATATCATTATGGATAATAGACGTTGAGTGATGTTATCTATTTTAAAATGAAATGAATGAATGAACTGTAGTAAGTGAATTAACTGGGTAATCAAGAGCCATGTAATAAATGGATTTAATTATGTTATAGACAGGCTCCAGTGGTGTGGGGGTTTCTCATTCTCATTAGTACATATCTGAACTGTTGTCTAGGTACTTTACTGGTTTTCCACATTTAAAGAAGTGGGGGTTTTTTTTCAGCTTGACATATATACATCAAACAAAACCAGTCATGATGCTGCTGATTCTGCTGCTTCCTCAGCCTTGCAGAAACACACACACACACACACACTTGCTAGGTTAAAAAATAGATAAATCTATGGTTTAACAAACCTGTGACTTGCCAGGCATCTCACCACACCTAACCTGTACCCTTGAATATATTTTTAAGCTGTGAAGTCAGTAAATACAATAAAGCACATAGATCTGTTGCTGCTGAAGATGTCGTCCAAATGTTGTATAAACTCAATCAATCAGACAAACAAACAATCAGAGGAAGCAGCCAGCCTTAGTGGATTCGTGTTCCAGCGACTGCCTTTGCAGTCAGTCATGAAGTGGTTAATGTGCCTCTGCAGTGTTTATGTAAAACGCAACATAACTTAATTAAATGTCTTGGTGAATAAAAGATTCTGTTTTCATTGCTTGAGTAATTCAGTCTCTGCAAGAGGCTTTTTATTCCACATCATGACTTCATCTCATCTCACTGTTGATCCCAGACACTGACCTCAGAACAGTGTTCAGTTGTTGGGCTCTAAAAACGGCACAGAAAGTACAGCATTTATGGAATTGTTATTGATTTTATGTTTGTCTGTTATAGGTGATTATTGAGAGGTATAAAGGAGAAAAACAGCTCCCCATCCTGGACAAGACCAAGTTCCTGGTGCCAGACCATGTCAACATGAGTGAACTTATCAAGATTATCAGGTAGACCTGAGCTGACACTCGCCTCGTCTCCTTTCCTCTGTTCTCTTCTCTCCTCTCACTCTTGTCATGTCTTTCTCTCACCACCAGGAGGCGCCTCCAGTTAAACTCCAACCAGGCTTTCTTCCTGCTGGTAAATGGCCACAGCATGGTGTCGGTGTCAGCTGCCATCTCTGAGGTGTATGAGCGGGAGCGGGACCAAGATGGCTTCCTCTACATGGTGTACGCCTCCCAGGAGACCTTTGGCTGTGCCACGACCATCCACTGAACCGCCCTCCCTCTTCCACCTGGCCAGCTAATGGACAGTCATAGTGTTTAACTCCCTCCTCCTCCTCCTCCATCCTGCCACGCACCTTTAGTCTCTACTGTAAGATTTAAAAACACAAGCTGCTAAATCTCCTGGTTGTGATCTCTAAATTGTCAACGACAGCAAGCAGATTAACAGTTTGTGTACCACCACACTCGCCCAGTAGCATAAAGCAACACGGGTGGACCAGAACCAGTTTAGATAGAAAGGCCCCAAAATCTGACTATGACTCAGGCCAATAGTCTTCTCATTCGTGTCTCTGCTTCTTTATTGTCCTCTGGTGAATCATGTCGGCTCCTGGGATGCATTTATGTTAATGTATGTACACAGTACATTTCAAGTAGTGATATTGTATAAAAGTGGCGATACTCCTCCACTTGTGTCTATATATACATTAGCCAATGAGCAAAGCCGACCTAAGTTTTAAGGGTTTTGGAGACGAGGAGCTACACAAGTTGTTCTGTTGGGTTTTTATTAAGGCCTGAGCTTAAAGTTAGAGATTTGTAGTTTTGTTGCGCTTTTTCCACATAAAAATGCTTAACTAAGTAGAGAGGAGCCTTGTTAATCAATCTGCGGTGTGTCGCGTCACATTCCCTCTATGGTGTTTTTATCCCTCCCTGCCTTGTAGCCTAAAGCATCTTCTTCACTGTAACATAAAAGATGTTGAGGAAACTGCTTTTGCACTTGAAAAGGTGATTGTAGTTTGCAAAGAGAAACAAATGCCTTGGTGTACAGATAAAATTGACTTTATGGCTTTGGATGTAAAAGGGTTCCGATGAGAGTGTAACCAAGTTAAATTTGGACACACTACAAGGAGCATGGTCTGATTGTCTCTGTGAATGGAGAATGATGGTGTTTCTATTAATGGAG
>OMLM01002191.1:7450-45129 GCA_900302695.1 Helostoma temminkii | reverse complement strand
TTCTATTAATGGATTTTTTTTTTTTTTTTGTATTTGTTTTTTTGTTTTTGGTTTTTTTTTGCAAATTCTAAAAAAGGTTCTGGAGGAATGACAAAAAAAACCTTCTTTTTTTTCCTTGAACCTATAGGGTTGGTTCCCAGAGCTCCCATTGTTGTTCTGTTTTACTTCATTTGAATGCAACGGTCACTGTCTCTGTGAACTTTCACCTGCCCAGCGGGTTTTTAAGGGCTGCACATGGGGAAAAAAAAAAACATTGTGAATATCCTGTCTGTGTGTAAATCCTCCACCCTTTCTGTTCCCTCCTCCTCCTCATCTTCCGAGCACATTTAATATTTAGCTGCAGTATTTTATAATTTTGGTTCTTTTAATGTCATTTTTATTTTGCTGCTTAAAATTGTCTTTACTCTTCGCTGTTAAAGTATGTGAAGATTCTGACTAGTGAAAGCCACCGTGTGTTTGTTACGGAGGGGTGGAGCGTTAGTTTGAGTGCCGTGTTCTCTGCCTGCTCCTCTGTTTCACACACACACACAGCAATATCACGCAGCCTCTTCTTATGTATTTATGTTGTTATTTTGTAAACAATAAAATTTGGGGGAAAAAAGATGAATGAGGGTTTTTTGTGTTAATTAGTACCCAGAAACCTTTTAAGTAATGTCATTACAATATCATAATCTGGAAAATGTTTAAAACATGGGTAAAAAAATGAATCCCAAAGTGTTTTGTTTAAAATGATTTGTAATGCCTAAAAATGATCAAATATGATTTAAATTGTCTATGACCCTTAGACCTGAAACTAATTTAATGTGCATTTAAAAACAAAATTTGTTACCATAAAACCATAAAGAGCTTTGATAGGAGGAAAGTGCCCACCTAAAATCTGTATTTTAACATGTGCATAAAAAAAATAAATATTTAAAACAGTCAAGCGCTAACTTACACGAATAATGTGAAATTCTCAAAATGGCCGATATTATTCTTTAACAAAGTCCCATGAAATGTAGAATCCGAAAACATTTTATTACCTAAACATGTTTTTATCCACAGTTGAGATGAAACTATCAAATGTTGAAAAAACCATATCTACAAATGAACTGGGTCACTGCGTTCGGCATCTGCACACAAATATTTCAAACATACATTTTATTAAAGATGAAGCAACATGCATGCTGAAGCATCAGTTAATCAGGCTCTACTGAGAAGGTTAGACTAAAACAAAAACCTACAAAATTGTTTTTAAAAAAAGTGAAAGCATTCTTTGGTATGACCTTTTAAAAAATAATGAAGTTATATATGTAACTACTGAAAAAAGTGTTTTATAAACTTACAGCTGAACAACCGTCGCTGGCTGATTCTGAGGCCTATATTGTGGTGAAAAGGCAACACTCCGGTGAAAGTTTACACAACAATACAAAACTGCTGACTGATTTTAAACAACAGAACTCATCACACAAACAGAATGTTCAGTATTTATCATTTTAAATAAACATCCAATTCCCTGTGCACTACCCTCCGGGGGTAGAGATAGGGTTCTTCTAAAGAACCAGCTGTTCTCATGTCTGTAAAAACTCTGGGTCCTGCCCAGCAACTCACTCACAGTCTTGAATAAACTGTTGACACTTAATTTTATAACATTTCCAATTCTCAAAAAAGTACATATTAATTATAAAAAAACAGCTCCATCTCACCTGGAGCGTGAAACTGTTAGCATCTCCATCCAGGCTCAAGACAGAAAAATCTGAACATCTGAAATGTTTGAAATTTGACCACGTGAATGCTGGTTTAATCTGCATACACTGAAAAAAAATCAGAAAATATTCAGCCCGCACAGTGATTTTCTAGTGCTTGTGTAGATGAACACTTTTTGGCACAGTAGGTAATGTTACTCTCAGTTTGGCTCAGAGGTTCAGAAGCAGAAGCTCAAAGACCAAAGAGGATGGACTCAGCACCAGGCATGGATCAGATAAACCATACTGAAAAGTCAGATGTTCTTATTAGCAGCTTCAACATGTTACTACCACATTCAGGTCATTACAGAAGTCTTGAGTTTTTATGGATGTAAAGTATTTACTTTTTACCTGGTGCCCTGTTTCACTCCTGAAATGGCTTTTTGTTGTCCTGTACTCAACATGGCAACAAAGAACCATGTGAAATTTAACATTCTCTGAACCAGAATAAAGCTGAACTGTGGAATACTGTAAACAAACACATTTAGTGTTTTCCACCAAAACATACTCAATTTATCCTTGAGATGTGAAAGACCTGTTGAGTGCAGTTCTTCATTTAAAGATGTATGTTTGTTTGTTTGTTTGAAAAATTTGCACATTCTCATAAAAACATTGCTACAAAGCAAAACTCTACATGGTGACTTTAAAATAGACTTTTTTTGTCTTGGTCTTTTTTCTTTTGCTCCTCTTCAAGCGTTATGAATAAAAGACTTTTGTAAGTCGTCAGCTGTGTCCTAAATCCAAACTACAGTGCACAGTTATTTTAAACAGGTTTTATGAGCAAGTGTTTATAATTAATACAGCAAAAACTCCAAATAAACAATACTTTAATCCCTTTGAGAATCACCACCTTAACGTGGCGGAAGTTGAGTGTCCCAGCGTTCCTGGGAACTGTGTTGTCAGGGGGAAAAGTCCCTGGAAGCAGTCCCAGAGGAGGGACCAAGAGTGATTCTAAAAGTCTTGATGAAATGAACTTTGAATTTGAAATATAGGCACCTATCCTGGGTCAGGAGAGGGATCGAGGTTGGGTGCACGTATAGTCAGGTGGCAGAGTAGCAGAGTAATGTGGGCTTTGTTCAAAACTTGTCTGGGAAGTGATCGAAAGAATGAAACTGCAAATATGAGCGACTGAAATGAGCATCCTTCAGTTCTAATCCTAACCTTAGATTTTGTGAAAGGAGCTGAGCTCTCCGGAGGGACAGAGCTGTTGCCCCGTCACATCAAAAGGAGTCAGTTGATGTAGTCTGGACATCTTATCAGGATGCCACCTGGGTGCCTTCCATTGGATTTTTTCTGGTCACGTCCAGCAGGGGAGAGGACCCCATAGCAGACCCAAAACACACTAGAGACATTATATCATCAGGGGGGACATCTTAGGATCATCTAGGAAGAGCTGGGAGCACGGCTGGGGAGAACCTGCCCTACTGAACATGTGACCTCACAACTGAACAGCTGAAAATGGATAAATGGACTATAATTATTGTCCATTAAATTGTATAACTTAAACTACAGAAAACCAATTACAAAGAATTACTGTATAGTATGGAATTGGGACACAGCATTAGACTCAATACACAGAAGAGAACCAAACCTGGTCACGAGCCAAACACGAGGTTTTAAAGCCAAGTAGTGTGAGTAGTTCTTTACCCCCAGATTCAGTCAGAGAGGGTAACACTGGTGCTTCTACTACTGGTGCTTTCCATGCTGGACAATCAATATATCCAACGTATCCAGTCAGTTACAAGAAGAATATGATTTGATTAAGCTGTTTTTTATGGTGTAGAGCAAGTTAAAAATGCACTTGACTGAGTGTCCAGTAAGTTATTAAGATAACGGAGTGCGTGGCTTTGGTTTGTCAACCACCTACAAGCCTACATGCTCTGCCACTTAGCAAGGAGCTGAGTTTGAGACTCTCTGGTCATACCCTGGTTGTGGACTGTGGTGTAGTGTGTAGACTGTAGTTCCAGCTGTCTTTGAAAGGCAGAGTTTATGAGCCCCAGTTCTCCTTGTGACTGTGTAATGTACTCCTCTTTGCTCTTCTTCTCGACAATGTTTCTTAGTTTTGTGTTTTGTGATCAATAGTCTTAGAACAGCTTGTATTGTTTCACTGTACTCAGACACAGACCGCGTGCTCATCCTGCTGCTGTAGCTTCAGCACTACATGAGGTACAGTTGTTCAAAAGTTCAAAACCGCTGGTATTTTCTGCTGCTCAGTCCCCTGAGTCCTTACTGTCAGAGCGAGGAGTGTACTTCAGTCGAAATGTCCCTGTGAAACACAACAGAGACAGTTACATAGAGAGTGACAGTGCTGAAGTTATGTCCACACAGTACAAGACCTAGCAGAGTCTCTTTCCAGTGTTAGTCCCATTTAAACGATGACCTAAACCAATTTTCAACTAATGTGACGGTTACATCACAGTGTTAGCTGGAGGTAAAACAAAGGAAAAAATAAAATATCATTTTGATTTGTTTGTGTTAGCAGCTAGATAACGGCAGCCAACAAAGTTAGCTAATTAACTAGTCTGTTTAAACACACATCCTACATCACACAATATTTAACCTCACCTTGTGCAAACTCACCTACTGTGCTACAAACACTAACATTTTTATGATTGCCTCAAGCAGATCAGTCCAGTTTGTTGTTGTTTGACTGGCACTAGCAGCTGTATGTGTTAATGTATTCCTTCTGTCCTTCTCTCACCTTGCTGTGTCGAATCCATGGGCGCCTGTTTGCAGTCTTCTGCTCTGTGACCGCTGGCACCACAGTTATAACATGACAAATTCCCTGCTGCACGTTTCTGGCCTCCACTTCCCATGAGGCCATGAGGCTGATAGAAGCCGAAGCTCTGCTGCTGGTCCTGTGAAACAGGGCTGTGTCGGTACATGGGTGGAGGCACCATCATCGGGTAGGAGAAGGGCGTGGGTCCAGTTCCAGCGGTGCTGGATGAGGCTATCAGAGGACTGAGATGGAGCAGAGGCCCCAGGGTGAAGAGGGACGGGCCGGCTGAGAACGGCTGCAGGTAGCTGGCTGCGGCGTATCCAGGCAATGCAGCGTAAGCTCCACAGTTGCCCCGACAACCGCAGGAGCTGCAAACACACATGGACGGGGTGTGACCTGAACTTTGCTCTGCTGAGGAAGCAGAGCCGGGGGATGGTGAGGGGCTGGACGTAGGTTGAGGTGGGTAGTAAGTGTTGCCAGGTACTGCAGCAACAGGAACAGTGCTGCTGGTTGTCATAGAAACAAAGCTACCTCCACCACTGGGGCACCCAGACTGTGAGCCTGACTTTGAGGAAGGACAGGAGGACGAGAAAGAGGAGGAAGACGAGATAGGTGGGCAGGAGTAATATCCAGATGGAGAAGGGGATGAAGAGGATGAAAGGTGGAAGTGGAGAGGGGGGTGAGAAACATGGTGGAGGCTGTTTGAAGTGGAGGTCAGAGCAGAGCTGGTTTCTACCATCAGGCCCACAGCACTTCCTGCCAGGCCTCGACAAACCACTGAATCTTGCAGAGCAGAGGATCCATCCACATTCAGCCCAGGGAACAGGTTCTCCAGTCTTACCCCCACCCCCACACTGAGCCCTGAACTGAAACCTGCCCCAGCTGCAGGCAGGCCTGAGCACAGCGGCTTGGTCCTGTCCTCCGTACACAGAGGAGGAGGCCTGGGTTTGCGTGGGGACGTCAGGACGCGGGCTGGATTTGAAACTGGGGAGAGAAGGGTCTGAGGGTAGCTGGCCTGGGGATGGTAGGGAGACTGCGGGAGGCTGAAGGGGAGGTGGGAGGAAGCAGAGGGAGGGAGAGGAGGAGCCTGATCCGTTTGGACGGGTAAGACCTGGGCTGTGGGACGACTGGAGCCTGTGGGGCAGCTGGAGTTCAGGATGAAGAGGCAGGATCGGTCCTTCTCTGGACCAGCTCCTGCTGCGTCTGGACCTGAGGCACAGATACACCGTGGTGCGTTCAAAGATAATGTAAACACCAACGCTGTGTATTTGTAAACATGCTGAGACAGAGGAAGGCAGGAATAATCAATTACAGTCAAGGAAATGCATAATTTCTATAAAAGCAGTTAAACATTTGGTTACAGGCTAAACATGAAATATTCAAAGATATAAATGTAGCTGATGGGTTAAAGAATTTCTTTCTGTTTGTTCTTGAACGTAAAAAACGGACATAAGACCTGCACCCTCAGCAACATTTTGATGTAGCAAAAAATCTTTGTCAGGCATCATTCACTTTGGTCCATCACCTGGCGAGGTTGGAAGCACGTACCTCACATTTAGTTTAGTTTCATCTTGAGGGATATATGAGGGGGGAATCCATCTAGCCTCTTTCCTCAGTCTAAACACTTTGATAATTCAAAAGTTCTGCTAGAAAACTTACGCCTGTGAATATCTCTGCTCCTTTCAAAAGTGGAGTCGCAGCACAGTGGTGTGCGAGGGGAGCAGGAAGAGCTGGAGTAGCCAGAGGATGAGCTGCTGTCCGTGGAGACGGGGTGGTGGTGTGGCACAGCGTCCACTTCCACTCGCAGCTCTCCTGAAAAACATTTCCTTTTTTTATCTTTCTGCAGCTGGTTGTTTCCATGCTTTCACACACTGGCCCAGTGTAATCGCTAAAAACTTCATCAAAGACACTTCACAGTTACACCCAGATATCAAAACCTTTTCATTGGCATCTTTTAAATATAAACAAGCAGAGATGGCCTGAGACAAACCAGCTTTGTCACCTGCAGTTGAAGTGGGGTGTGTCAAAGGTCCCATGTGACTGGAAGGTGTCACCCTGGCGATGCCGCTGCAGGATCGTTTCTCCATCTTCATCTCCCTGCTGGGGACACACACAGGAAGACTAGTGAGGAAAACAAAACTGCACCTAATGAACCAGTAATTGTATATTCATATCACAAAAATAATAGAAAATGATTTGTACATGTAAATAATCTGGAGGCACAACAAAGCATAAATGTTTTAACTTCTACAATTGCTAAAGGAATATACTTTTAATAACCACTAGAGGGAGACATTGTTCACTCCATATGTTTGTCAGCGTCCCAGCAGCTTCTCTACACACATATAAAACACACTTCATGGAAAACCACAGCAGGAACTTTCCATTTTCCAATCCATTTTCTGTCTTCACACACACACACACACACACACACACACACTGTGTCACCTGCCTAATGGAAACCTGTTGATGTTAGGACTGGAAACACAATCAAGAATTAATGTGAGTGGGTTCACATGAGAGGAATCCAGGTGTGTGTGAATGTTTGGGGGGTTGTAATTAAGAGAGATGGAGCATGCTGATGCATTTCCTTGCACATATATGTTTTTGTGTTTTTGCATGTGTTTCTGTTGGTTATCTCCTCTGAAGTACATCTTATCTCTGTAGCCCACCTTAACTGCAGGTTAACCATTGACAATGTATAGACTTAGTGCTGTGTGGAAATCAGCAGCTGTTCAGTGTGTCTGTTAATTATTGACAAGACAAAGCATCTGCCCCTCACCATGCACTACACTCACCTACAGTCAAACTGTAAATACACTGACACTGATACCAACAAGTGATGTATTTACAGACTGGTATTAAAGCTTAAAGCTTCAACTAATACATACATAAACGGAAAACAATCACTTGCCAGTACATCAGCCCACACTGATTCGCCAAAACACCAGGATTTATTTGTGACAAAACTATTATGCAAATACTTTTGGAAGTGATTTTTTGCCACCTCAGTTTCCAATCTGCCGTCCTGATTATTTCCAGATGTTGCAGCAGATTCTGAACACTTGAGAATGTGAAAGGATGTATGGTGATCCAGGCCTGGCAAAATATGCTTCAAAAGAATAACACATCCCCGCGAAGGCCAGAATCTTTTGTGCTCAGTGAAGCTCGCATACAAAGCTAAACTAATTATTGAGCTAATGAATTTGACCTTGTGTGTTCTGATAAGTTTGTTTGTGAACCAAGTTTGCTTTTTGGAGTAATTAAATTAATAGTTCTGTAAACTTACTTTACTTACTTAAAGGGGAAAAGATTCATTCTTCTGTCATGACTGTGCATTAAGTATGAATGTAGCGCAAGGTTAGCAATTAGCTTAGCATACAGACTCAAACAGGCACAATGTTCTCTGTTCTCTGAAAGTATACACCTACCAGCACTTCTAGCTTCATATTCAGTGAGCGCCATGTTGCACAGTAACACATTACTAGTAATTATCATCTTTTTCAGTAACAAGTAGTGTAAGGGATTGATTTAAGTAAGCTTAGCACACGGAGGACTTTGAGGGAGGGGAGTCAGTCTGTACCAAAAGAGGAGAAATTGCACTCTCTATAATTCTAGCATTGTTGTATTTAAACGGTCTTAGCTAAAATGCTGACATTAGACATGTCTATATTCAGGAATCACTAAGCTAAGTTAGATTAGCATTGAGGAGGGAGTGATAGCACAGCCCAGGTCAGGAGTAGACACAGAGGATAAGCTAAGATAGCAACTGGACAGTTGCTAAATGTAACAACTTTAAAACACAATGTCTGGTTTTCTATTTCTCCACATGCTAAATACAAAATGAGTGAGTGTAGAGTTTTGAAGCCATTTAAAAAATATACAAATTACTATTTAACATTTGTGGCTTATTGAGCTGTATTCAATTTGATAAGGATACAAGGTTCTTTGCTTTTATTTTGGTAGTCTTAATTGGGACTATTAATGAGCTCTAGCAGGTAAAAACTGCCTCAAATATAATTTTTCTTTCCTTTTTTTCCCCTTAATTGGACATTTTCAGGAACAGACTGATTCACACTAACATGAGAAAACTAGAGTTGTTGAGGCATCTGACCAAGCTTGAGTGAGTAATGAAGTAACAAGTAATACAGTGTTTTTGTAATTTAATTAATTTTCAGTTTTTAACTTGCCCAGCAGAGGTAACTCTCCACAAATAATGCTGAATGTCAGCTGTACTTTGCCTCATAGAAATAATGTTTTGTGATGATGATGCACCAAACAACAGGACATATACATGTCAAATATCTGGCCAGGATATAGAGACACAACCCCACAGTGTTAAAGCAGTTACAGACAAAAACATCTTGCTGGTGATTTCTTAGCTTACTCTGCTGACTTCTGTAGCTCTAGTTGGGTCTTTAGTTTCTTCTTTGCACCTTGAGTCAAGTCGTACTTGTTTAAGTCCTCCTCTCTCAGTGCTAGAAACTGAAGGTTAAATGAGAAAACAGGGTCATAATGAACCAAAACATAGCAACAGACTATTACAGACTATACTATTTATATTGAGGCTTGATGAGCAGAGCTGGAAATACTGATTTAGGATGACTGAGTGTACTTGTTATGTTCTGAAACAAATAAATGACGCAACAGAATTTCTAGACAACCCACCTCCTCCATTGTGAGCTGTTTGAAGACAGGGTAATACTTATGGAGCCGAAGCCTGCGGAGCCAGTCTAGGATGCCGTTCTGCTCTGGAGTGTTGGGCTGAGACTGAGATGGTGGTTGGGTATGGGACTGGGAACGAGTCAGGGAATGGGAGTGGGAGTATGAGGTGGGCTGGGAATGTGAGTGGGATGCAGGCTGGGAATGGGACATGTGCAAAGACTGAGGCTGTGTGCTGGACTGACTGCTGGTTTGTGGGTGAAGATGGTGCTGGGAGTGCTGCTGGGTCTGAGAGTACAAGTGTGACTGAGTGTGTTGGGGATGCAGCTGGGAGGAAGCCTCGCCTCCACCCGCTGGGGATCCCTGACAGGACAGGGTTGGCACAGGCGGAGAAAGAGAGGACAGCTGAGGAGGAGGAATTGAAGGGGGGAGAGGAGGAGGGAGGGAGGAGAGGTGAGGAGCAGAGCGAGTCAAGACAGCGCTATGGGTGCTGATGACGGGCTGGACGCTGGCCACTCTGTACACCACCCTGCAATGGGAGAGACAGTCAGCGGGGGTGTGGATGACGACAATCAATGACAGGAAGGCAGAGAGTAAAGAGCGGTACCTGCTGGCTCCTCGGTGCTGAACCATACAACCAAGATCTGCGAGAGAGCAAAAACAAGGACCTTTATCGTTTTCATCAGCATCAAAATTGTGACTAACTCAGTGAAAATCTCATAATCCTACAGCTCACAACAGACGTCCCATAATTTAATACACACTTCACATTAAAAGAATTATTATTTAGGAAAGAAGCATAACACATGTAGATGTTTCCATAGACTCAGTGCAGAGTCTATGAGTCACTAAAACAGGTGTTGAGGCTGCTGTGGAAGTTGAATATGGATATTACATAACTACAACAAGGCACATTTGGAAAATTCATAGAAATGGAATAACAGAGAGTCTAACAATGTTTACTGATAAAATAAAACATTTCAGATGTATAAATCAGTGTTTGTCCTTTGGCCTCTTTCCTTGTGTCTTCAGAGTTCAAAATTAGGTCAAAATATTTGTCCTAAACTGCTGCACCAGTTTCATCTGGTACCTAAAGCTTCTTACAGATTTTATTTTGAGCATTTATAGCTGTTTATACTGATCAGTAGAATTCCCTATACTAAAAAACACTAAAAAATGATTACAGTTCTAAACTTATGTTTCCCGATGTGGGTTTATCAAAATGAAACTTTTAACTACAAGCACGCAGGCAGTGACCAATGTGTCCAGTGCAATAAATGTGTAAGAGCCTCATGTTCAGGTTTGCAAGGAATGGAGGGTAGAGGTAAGTGTGTTTGTGGTTGTGGTTGCACTTTACAGCAAAGTTAGACACATTCATATTCACCCTACTACCCTGGGGTCTCCTGTGAGTCTGACACACACACGCACACACTCACACACACTGCACCGGTGGCTATAAATACTCTCTTGGATGTAGTCACACTATAAGAGTTGAACACACACTACACACACACCAACATGAGGTCACCACACTCCAGGCGTCCCAACACAAACATGCCACATCAGACTAAAATAGACCCAGTCCGCTCCCTCCAACACCTCCAAAACACAAACTGAAAATCCTGCCTGCAGTCTCACCTCTCTCACCTCTTCACTACCCAGACTCGTGGCCTCGTCGTTTCCATTACCTCTTTTTTCTGCCTCTCATCTCCAGCCACAGAACACATGAAGTCTTTTATCTTGGCCCGTCCTTTCTTGGCACCTTCTTTCCCTGCATCTAAGAATAGGGATCTCCTGTTTTATAACCCTGCTGCCCTCCACACAGACATTGTGGTTTTATGGACTCTGCAGTTCAGACCTATCTGATGATGTCTGCTACATGTCATCTCCTATTGCTCCACAGTTGTTTTATAACAAAGAACAAAACAGAAATCCACCACTAATTGGAAAGGAAAATGAAAGACTTACTAGAGCTGGAGGTGAATGGGCAGTTTGGGGCTACAGGAGCTGTTGGAGGGGAGGATGGTAAGGGAGGAAGGGAAGACTGGAGGGAGGAAGGAAAGATGGGTGAGAGAGGCCTGGTGGTGGTGAAAAACAGCTGGATGCTGTGGTGATGCAGGATGTGGCAGGGCAGAGCTGTCAGACACCTGGGTGCACGCAGAGAGACAGGACAGCTGAAGGTCAGACACACGGAGTCAACACAACAAGTGATGTAGACTTAAAACCTGCTTTGACTTCAGATTAAAAGACTAAATATTATCTAGCTACACCATAGAGGTGCGCTGAAGAGTTCATCAGCTCTGGGCCTGTTTCCACCTGAATGTTTCTGGTACTTTCTATTTTTCGGAGGACTGCATGTTGTTTTTAGACCATAACCTTGGATCTGAATCTCTTAATGTTTCGTATCAGCGCTTCTGTCACATTTGTAACAGCAGGGAGATCCACTGCATCAAATCAAGCACTCCCTTTCAAGCTGGAGTCAGTTCCATCAGACAAACAAACTTTTGCAGTGCATGCCCACATCCACATTACTGCCTGATTTTAGCTGGAGCACCAAATGCGTTGACTCCTACCTCCACTTCGGTTCTATTTAGAACTATATTATGATCTCCAGCAACGGCAACAACTTGTTCAGATGTTGGATTAGCTTGTTTGCACAGTTATGTGACTAACCTCGGGTCCAGCTCTATCTTCTCCAATCCTTCATCAGGAAATTCTTTTGACAGCTGAGAGAAACGTTTTGCAATTAAAACACATACATACGTATAATTATACACATTGTGTCATTGTATTTCTATGCTAACGATTCTGTGTTACACATCCTAGTAAAAACCAAAATTTGGCAGCATCTAATTACGTAACAATGTCTGTCTAGTGCTGATAAATTAGATGTATCAATCTGAGCAGTTAACAGTAGTGAAGACCTTTCCCTACTTGAAGTGTGTTTCAGTGACTCTCACCTGGGACGACAGCTCTGTCACCTCCTGCTGAGTTCGAACAACAGATAACACAAAACCATCTGACCAGCTCACCTGAAGAAGCAAAGCAAAGTGGTGAGAAGAAGAGAAGAAGAGGCATCAGTAGGATGTGAGGTGCTGAGCAAGAAGCAAAATAAGTGGCAGTAAATAGTAAAAACATGAAGCGGTGAAGAGAGGGAATTTGTTCGGAGTCAGCATGTAGGTACCTGCAGGTGTGTTTACACTGTACTGACCTCAAACACATACTCTTTGGTGTCTTCAGACTTGTGTGTCACTCCTCTCAGCACCACCCTCTCAATCACCACTGAAGGAAGAGCAGATTGTGAAACTGCAATTAAACCAAGCGTCTGACACAGTTGATTTATTAGTAAATGGCCTGGAGGAATTTAAACTTGGCCAGAAGTTAAAAATGATCACCAGAACATACCGGTGTCATCAATAATAGCAGGTCAAAGGTCATAGTTGTACATGCCCCATAAATGTCCCAGGTTAAACAGTACAGTGCCTATAAAAAGAATCCCCCCCTTTTATTGACATTATAAATCAATCATGATCAATATAAGTTTGTGACTTTGACATATAAAAATCAGAAATATACCTCATTAATGTCAAAGTGAAAACAATGTAATGTCAATTAAGGAAAAATAAAAAAGGTGAAACAGTGTTTGCATTAATATTCACCTCCTTTAAAATGACTGACCTAATCCAACAGAGGTCCAGATATTTGGTGCTAGTAGTCCCATAATTAGTGAAATGGGGATGAGTGCAGTGAATGTGTCTCAAGTGATGCAGTATAAAGACACTTGTGTCTGAAAGGTCCAGTCACGGTTAATCAGTATTCCTGGCTACCATTACACCATGAAGACCAAAGAACACTTCAAGCAACTCAAAGACCAGGCCATTGAAAAGCATAAGTCAGGGGATGGATACAAAACATCCCCTGGAGTTCAGTGAAATCCATCATCAAGACATGGAAGGAATATGGCTCATGTTTAAATCTGCCTAGAACAGGACGTCCACACAAACTGAGTGACTGTGCAAGAAGGAGACTAGTGAGAGAGGCCACAAACACCCTGATGGCTACTCAGGGGGAGGTACAAGCTTCAGCAACTGAGATAGGAGAAACTGTACATACACCAACAATTGTTTTATGGGAGAGTGGGGGAGAAAGCCACTGTTGAAGAAAACTCATGTTAAATCACGACTTGAGTTCGCCAATAGGCATGTGAAAGACTTCATGGTCAAGTGGAAGAAGGTTCTTTGGTCTGATGAGACCAAAATGGTGCTTCTTGGCCATCAGACAAGACGCTATGGTTGGCGGACGCCAAACTCTGCACATCACCACAAACACACCATTCCCACTGTGAAACAGCATCACGCTGTGGAGATGCTTCTCGGCAGCCGGCCCTGGAAGGCTTGTTAAGGTAGAGGGTAAGATGAATGCGGCAAAATATAGGACAATCTTGGAGGACAATCTTATTCAGTCGGCAAGACAACTACGGCCTGGGAAAAAGATTTGTTTTCTAGCAAGACAATGACCTGAAGCATACAGGGAAAGCTACATAGAAATGATGTACTGACAACGAGGTGAATGTTCTGGAGTGGCCAAGGTAAAGCTCAATTGAAACCTATCCACACAGACTCTGTGCTGTGATTGCAGCCAAAGGTGCATCTACTAAATACTGACCTGAAGGGGGTGAATACTGAACACTGACATTTTTTTAAATTGACATTACTTTGTGGAAACCTGTTTTCACTTTGACAGTATTTTTTTGATTTTTTTTTTGTCAAAGTCGCCAACTTATATTGACCATTGATTTATGATGTCAATAAAAGGGTGAAACATCAAAGTGTATATTGTAGATGAAATTTATATTTAATTCCATTTGGTACCAAATTAGAAAAGTGCACGAGGAAATTTTCATTTTCCCAAAAGGGTACTACAGCCAACACTGGATTTGAAAAATGTTGAAGTGTAGTGACCTTGTCCATAATAAAGAGTCTAAATGAAGCTGAGTGGATGTGTATTCCATCACTCGCTTGCTACATAATTTAGATTCAATTAGATATGTTCTTAACTCTCTTTTTTCAAATTGTATAATACAGGTACAACAATTCCCCAGCTGCTCAACAGCACGTCCAACAATCTGTACCTGACCTTCCAGTCTGACATTAGTGTATCCGCCGCTGGCTTCCACTTGGAGTACACAGGTATGAGGAGAGACGTCTTGTCTGACTGCCTGTCACTTTGTCTTTTGTCAGTTTGTTTCCATTTGTCCATCTGGCATCAGCTTCCAGCTGCTGCACAGGGGTGTAGGAAATAAGAGGGACAGCTGGTCTGAGTGGCACAATTGGAAATATATAAATATATATATATATATAAAACTGAGGGAGTGAAAAAGTTAGCTAAATAATTTCTTCCTCTGTATCATTTCAAATGTTTTGCTTGTGTCTGCTTCTTTGGTATTCTGGCATGGTATTGCACAGTGGTGCTGTTTTAAAATCCTTTCATAGAAGTTACTGGATCAACATCCTTTTTCTGTTAGAAATAAATCTGGTAAATTCTCATCTGACTATTCAGTTAGGGGTGTATTTGCTAAGAAGCCTGCTAAACATTTGCCATGCACTAAATTTTAGGGAATGTAGCTGGCCCCAGAGGAGCAATTGATTTACAAAGCCCTCCCATTCAAAAAGTCTGTAAATGAAAATAATGGTAGGATCTGTCGGTGATGCATTGAGCTGTACTATTATTTAATAAAATAGTCATTTGTTACCAGAATTCTTATTGTTATCTCAGGCTTTGTCTCTTTCAATGTCAGGGTAATTTTCCACAGGGTGGTATTTGTCTCTCTAAGGTTACCTGGATTTTAACATTGTACTCGCTCTGTCTTCTCGTCACATTTTCTTCCTGCTAGTTTGTTTTTCAACTAATCACCAACACATTAAAACAGTTTTCTTAAATGTGTAACTTTGGCTATTTTTGTCTCAGGCAGTGAAACAGTTTATGCACAGGCAGAGTAAGAGTAGGGAATGTATGAAGGCATATAAATGGCACAATGAAAGGAAAGGAGGCCAATGTTAAGTGCTCATCTAACATAAAGAGCTTTCCATAAACAAATGAATAATATATATTTTAATCTGTTCAGTCACTTCCCACAGATGTGTTGCAAAACAAAACAAGCATTAAAAACCTTGCTGTCACTGAATCTGTCCTCAGTGTCAGTTGTCAGTCTGTGAGCACCATACCGCTGTTGAGCAAGACTTCAGTCACGTCTTACGCAGTTGGTGCTTTGTTTCTCAACACCCTTTTCTTGCTTGGAATCTCTCTGTAGCCATACAGTATCTCTGTCATTTTTCTTTTCTGCACTAACTCCTTCCCACACTGCAACTACCTACTGCTGAGAATCACTGCAGTGCCATGTCTAACAGTCATCTCATTGCTGTCTGTCTTTGCCACTGGTGTCTTGTAAAGTGCTTTCCTTGATGCTTTCTTGAACCAGGCTCTAGTTAAACTTCTCTTTGCTTTTCTTGTTGCCTTTCATGCTTCTTCCACATGACTGTACTGTCTGCCATTTGGAAAACATTTATATGTGTGATCAATTTGTCATGTGATCGTTTTACTTTACTTCGTTTTTTTCAGTTTTTGTGGTCAGTTATTTTTCTTTCTGTCATGTTCTTGTTTAATTAGTTTGTCAAATTATTTCTAGCCTTTAGTTGCCATTCTTTAGCTTCAATTTAATATTCTATTTTTTTTTTCCTTTAGGTGGTTGTTGCCATCCATTCATAGAAATACTGAAATCCTGTACAGTACCACCCTTCAGTATCATTTCTTTTGAGTCCTAAGGTTATATGCTGACATCAGAGACACCTCTTTTAATGACCCACTGCTTTTAAAATAATAAAAACACTAATGTGCTCTATAATAATTGAATCGCACACTAAACAAGCTTGCTTTTTGTGCAATCTTAGGTACCTGTATTCCTACGATTAGCATATTGATCTGCTCCAAAATCTTGTTCTTTTTTTTTTCTTCAAGTTGTGCTCTACTCTAGTGAGGTTGTTTGTGTCTCTGGTTATCAAAGTTTAAAACATTATTTACTCGCATGTGAACTTGCACCCCATTAGCAAGAGTACTTATCCCCAGTGTGATTAAATTGGAAGCCTATTGGAATATGATAAACGTGTACTAATCAGCCACACCATTAAATCTATCGTTAATGCTGTGGTGAAAAGGGTTCAGCATGGGAAAGATTTAATGCTGGTCATGATCAGTAGGTGTCAGAACACATAGTGCATGTAGCTGCATGGCCACAGACCATTCAGAGTGCCCATGCTGCGCTTGTGTGACCTGCAGGTTTTTGCTTGTTATTACATATTCAGAGGCATTAGTTATATTGGTTTTCGTTTTGCAACCAAACTCCTCCTCCTTTTTAATCTTTAGCAAAGGTCTAATGTAATTGTTGCTAATGATGATAATGATTATGGCAATAATTGCATTCATGCAAATTCATATATTGAATTGAAAATGGGAGCAGTACAAGACATTGGGCACATAGAAATGGCAAGCAGTTGCTCTTTTAGGAACAGTGGATGACAATCTTGTCACAGCAGGGGAAGTTGGTATCAAAATAAAAATTTTGATTTTTTGCAGGAAACCATCTGGGGGACAAAGGAAACAATGTTGTCTCTTAGTAGGCACCTACTATTAACCAGATTAGAGCCCAATATGTGCCCAGTTAAGATCTGATAAACTGGGCATTTTCTGTGTACTTATGTATAGCTTTTTGAAACTGTATACCCATTTCACAAAATACTACTAGAAGAAAAATAAGTGTTCTGTACAATTAGGGCATGTAATCATTTTATTAAAGTTTTGTGCTTTGATATCAAACTTACCTTGTGGCAGCCTTACACTAGCAGCAAACAGTGCTTTAATGCATTGCATCGCCAAATCTCTGTGAAAAAATTAAAGTGTTTAAGTCATTTGCATTTGTCGAAATACTACTTTATTTATATCCACTTATGACAAAATTTTACAGCTTTAACAAATCCACCCACTCTTCCTGTACAGTAGCAACCTTTTAGATGTTAGCTGCTCTTAAACTGCTTCCTCCTCTGTGTCTCTCAGGATACTGTGTCCTCCCACTCAAAATCCTTTCCAACTTTCCCTACACTGTAAATTTTGACAAGTTGTTTTTAAGAAAATCTAGGAAACCGATTGCCTTGAAAAAACTAAGTATGTACAACAAATAGTTTTAAGTTAGGTTTCTTAAAATACATGCTTGTTGTGTTTACTTTTGTACTGTTTAATTGACTTTTTAGGTTGTAATAACTTGTTTGTCAAGTACACTTTACTTGTTCTCCAAAGTGTTTGTAACTGAAGTTAACCAAGCAAGTTATGCTTAACTTAAAAGTTCAGTTTACGCAGCAGAATTTAGGATATCGATTGCCTTGAGAAACCTAAGTAAGCACAAAAATAAATACAGTGTGTTATTCAGTTTACTGTAATATAACTGGACAAGTAAACAACATCCTTGCGCTTTTTTTACAAGGCAGCGTTCTCCATTTTAAAACACAGACAGAAATGTTTCTTTAAATTACATAACAAAATTATTCTTAAACTACACATATTCTGTTACCAATGAGAAGTGTTTTATACTCGTACAGTAACACAGGTAAGTAAACTTCCGAACATATATCAGCCCAAATGTGAGGCACACTGCTTGAGGCTAGGGGCTTCAGTGCCATGCATTATGACATGATGTTCTATTATATCAATACTTAATGGTTTGTGGTGCAGGGTTTTAGCAGGTTTGACTGTCAGTACCCCAACAGGAACCTGTGTATGATCCGCTATGGCATCTGAGTCATGCTTTGTTGAGACAATAAAGTAAAAAATAGTCTACACATAGACCTTTGGTTTAACTTGCTATATAATAAATGCAACTGCTTTTATACCTTCATCCCCAAGAGAACTGGAAGATAGTGCAGGACAGCTGTCCAAACTGCTACCACTCTAGCAGCAAAGAAAGCAGACAAGGAAAGTATTAGTGCATTGGTTTAGGCTGAGCTACTTAATGAAATTCTTTATAATATCATTAAATATACTTAAACAACAGCACAAACCACAGCCTCCAAAATGATTCTACAGTTGATTCAACACTTCTCTGAAACAGTTTGACAAAAAAACACTTGCAGGAACATTGGATTAGACTGATTTAGGTATATTAGGTATTGACGTTAAAAAAATTGACGTTAAATCCTGCCTTTTTAGTATAAGGAAAAGTGAACTGAAATATGAAATTTCAATAGTTTCAAAATTTTCAAAAGAATCTGAAAATTTACATTTACTCATTTTGCACATGCTTTTATCCAAATCGACTTACAAGTGAGGTACAAAGCAAGCAAAAGTGGAAGTACTATCAGAAAAGTGTTTCTCATTTAATGAGATGTAAGTGCAGGAAAGGAAAGGTGTTTTTTTCTTTTTCCTTCTCTTTTTTTTTGGAAAGTGCATTTTAAGTGCATAGAAAGTTACGGTCTTGACTGTCCTGTTCTGTCTTTAGCAGTTTTTTGAATATTGGCAGTGAGGTCGCTGACCGTGCAGAGTTCGGTAGCTCATTCCACCATTGTGGGACCACAGAGCTGAGCTTTGCAATGGATTTTTAGTTTTGTGATGGGACCACCAGAAGCCGTTCATTGGCAGAGCGCAGTGGGCAGGAGGGAATGTAGCTCTGAATGAGGGAGTTGAGGTAGACAGGTGCAGCTGAGTTGACCACTCTGTGTAAGATGCGGACAGCTACAGGAAGCCAGTGCAAAGATTTAAGTGGTGTGTCCTTTTTGGCTGATTAAAAATCAGACGTGTACCTTTGTTTCAACCTGACGAGGAATCTCTGTGAGTCTTCTGCCAACACCTTCACTTAGAAGTAATATACCCTGTTTCTGCACAAACATGAAAATACTTAAACAGTATTGTATCAATAATAATAATAATTCAGTTAATGCTTAGCCAGAGGCCATTGTGTTGTCTTAATGAGGACTAACATCTTTCAATAGTGCATTATTCTGCTGACAGTTTTACAATTATACCTGAGTAACATGTTTAATAGTTGTGACCATTGAAAAGAGTCTACATAGTCTTAAGGTTATATTTCAGTTACTTTCAGTTGGGACCGGTGTGTGGTGCGCGCGTGCACGCATGAAATGATATTTTTCACATTTGAAAACTTTTGTCCGATAGTGTAAACATCAACCATAGTTTACCTCCCATCAATGTATCCTCTCTCACTTGTGAATGTCAGGCTGTTTTATTTGCTTATGCCTTCCTGGTTAAGATTTATATTAGCTAGCTAGCTAACATTACCTTTAACCGTTACAACGTTAGCTTATATTAGCCCAAAGTTTTCACTTTGACACAAGATAAATATGCAGTGGTACATTTTAAAATTAAACTCAATCAATAAAAATACTCTCTCACACTTAGTAACTTACCCAGAAAAGTTTCTCTTCAGTTCACCAACGCTCAATCCCATTTCTACCCTTTAGCCTTACTCCTCGGTTTTGCGCGTTCACGGACACCTCAGCATGCAGGGTTAACAGACTACTGCTCTACATTCCTGCCGATTTGCACATCCGTCTTGCATGTTTACATATGTTTATGTTTGATACTTTGTGACTTGACAGCATGGGAGAAAATGGATCGGGCCCATGTCTAGCTACATGGAAGCTTCTAGTGACTGCAGACTTCTGTGCTGCACCACAGCTCATGTGAGGAGCTCAACTTGTTTTCCTCTCCAGGAACGCAAAGTTACAAGTTTGTGAAACAGTGAAACTGTGTGATTGTACAGTATTTTCTGCATGCTTTGAGTTATCCAAATATGCCCCCAAATAAACATCCAGACGACTAATTGGTGGATGACTTGTGCCCGTTGTTCACCTTTAAAAATGGTAAATTAATTAAAAATCAGCTTAGAAAATAAAACAGAAAATATATTGCACAAGTATTCTTCCTCATTAGAGTAATTAAAGTCACACAGTTAAATGGTGATCACCTGAGAGCAATGAATGTGTCTCCAGATTAAACTATACACCTGATTCAGGAAGGTTAAATAACTGATTAATCAGTATCCTGGCCAAATACTAAACCATGAAGAACTGACTGTGCATGAGGGGGGACTAGATATTTTTGCCACTATTAAGAAAAATCCAGATAACTATGCTATATGCACATCCTTTCACATCTCAGCGGAAATCCTGTAGAAGTGTATTGGTGGCCTCTCATACTAGTCCTCTTGTTAAACAGTTGAAGGTGGCCTATAAAGATTGATGAAGATAAAGTCAGATTTACATGTCTTTTGCATTTTTTCTTGTGAAACATTCTGAATTGTGATTCAAGTTTGTAAAAGAAAAATAAAAAAATGTGGGCGAGGCTGTGAGTACTTTTTATAAGCAGTGTATTGTACAGGCTATAACAGTGTAAGGGTTATATCAATAATGAAGCCACCCTCAAGCAAAAGTGGGTATACTATAGATAATGGATGGATGAAAAGTGAATGTAGTTTAAACTCAATACTGTCTGAAGCCGGGTTCACCAGTGCTTTTTATACCATTTAAACGCAATATCAGGCCTCTTACTACCTGTGGCAAGTGGCACTGTAATCATTGTGTCCCAAAGGAGCTCTGTCTAGTAATACTTAAGGGATTGCTTTGTAATTTCACAGTGATTGCTTCAGATCACAGTCGGAAGGATTTTGCGATTACAGCCACTAGTGGAATCACTTTGTGACTTGTCCCAGTTTCTAAATGTTATGATGAGGGGAAATGGAGGAAAAAGGAAAAAAAGACTAAAATATTATGCAGTTACAAGTACCTTAAAATGAAGAGCTGTGCAATTACATGCACAAATCTTGGCTTTAATTTAATTATTCTCTTTTTCCCATAGGTAATTGTAATTACACGTAAAAGTTTCCATTAAATAGACAATGAATGCACAACAATAAAACATCAATAATACAACATCTAATGCATTTTGTTGTATCCATACTGTGCAGAAGAATGATCGCTGTCCACACTTGTGTGTTATGACTCTGTCCTAAGCAATAGGTTTGGATTCGTGCCCAGAGCCGCTGCCTCCCAGTAACGGCCAAAGAGTGGGCAACCGCTACACTGTGGGTGACATGGTGGCCTTCCAGTGTGATCAGGGCTTCTCATTACAGGTAGGTGAACGTTTACTGTGCTAGTACTGTAAAAGCAGCAGATGCAGTATGAGTGTGTGTGCGTGTGAGAGATAGAGAGAAAAAGAGAGAGCAAAGAGAATCCTAAGTGTAGCAAGAAAGATGCAAATGCACAAGACTGGGGTAACTGTTCATGTATTAATGCTTATATTATTTGAAAGTGTGTGTACTGATTATCTGCTTGGGTGTTTGTATTAGTCAGTGCTTGTATTTGTCTGTTACAAAGCAGCTTTAACATCTTACAGTGCTCCCTGAGTAGATACTGTAGCTGTAGTGTTTTGAGATTTAGAACCTTCCAAGGCCACAGGCAGTGGATTGTGTTAACAGTCGTCTCTCTAATCCCACACTGATCTTTCTTCTGAGCTCAGGCATTCGCTTCTTTTCACTTCTCTTTGGACCAACCAGCAACTTCTTACACATATCTTCAGGCTGAGTTTCTGAACACCAGAAACAGAATACAAACCACTGTAGAAACCAAAAGACAAGTGTAGGTCTTTTGAGTTCAGTCTTACACACATACACATACACATGTGCATATGTCCATGTGTTCAGAAATAAACATGAATCAAGTATTCTTCTACATGTTGACGGAAGAACATGCATTTTATTCTTGCATTTTTATCTTGGCTGCAGGAAACCTCTAGACAGCATAAATGTGTGACACAAATATTTTACAAATGATTAACCAGTAGTATTCATCACTTTTACATTATGTTTGTATTTAACAGAAAATTGTGTTTTGGAGATGTTGAATATACTATTTTTGCTTGTTTCTCCTGAACAGGGTAATTCATATATTACCTGCATGCCTGGTCCCGTCAGAAGGTGGAATTACCCTGTACCTCTGTGTTTAGGTAATGTATTTATTTCTATATGCTTGTCAGCATATACGATTGAATTTAAGTGATATTGTAGGCAACAAAATCATATTTTTAAAGCAAGGATTCACTCTTTTGTTTTTTGCCATTTACCTTTTCTTATAGATGTCTCCTTGTTTATCTTCTCTTTTTTTCTGTATTTGGCATACAAACACTTTATTCACTCACAGCCATGCAATCGATCAATGGCCTTACAAAGGACTTGTTATTGTATTAAAGGAAGCAACACTTTCATTGTTAGATAGGGGGTGGAAATGGCGGATGGGAGTGGAGGGCTTGGGGAGTAGGCATTATGAATGTTATGCTTTGCCCTTCAATTGAAAATCAATAACATTTTGCACCATCTCAGTGTGTTGTTTGATTTTTGATACTCTGTACTGTATATGAGTTTATTCTGACATTTCCTCTGATGTTGATTCCATAGTGATATATTCCAGAGATTACTAAGGAAGCACTCCACTTTCACCTCACTGTTTTGTTGCTTCCAGGTGCACACAAACAAAGACAAACATGTCTGCTGTTACAAGCAAGCATGCACTCACTACGCTAACGCTAACCCCAACCCTGTGGTTTTTACAGTTCACTGCAGTGATACATCCCAACTTTAGTGTTGACAGGCTTGTTCTTGTATGTGTTTCCTCACTCTTTAGCTCAACTCCTCTCTCATTTACAGAACTTGCCTTCACCCCAAGATCTGTATTTACTTTGATAAGTTCACATCAAAGTGGTTGCATTCAGCTGCCCAAATGATAAAACATCCTAAGTGCATCATACATTCATTTGATACACAAACAGGTGAGGTTTCCCAAGAGCATAATTAGGGCCTTGTTTAATAGTCCCCTGAGAAATAGCCCTTGTGTTTTATACCATTTGCTGTATAAATGTACCTGTTGTGATGGGAGAAAGGAGGAATGACTCAGCAGAAAGTTTACCTTAATACCTCTAGCGACTGTAATTGCATTACAGCTGGGTGTTTATGTACTGTAAAACTAGGGTATGTGCCACAGGAGAGGAAGTGTTGCAGGGGGAGGCCTAACTAATCACCACCACTACTGAGCACAACTGTGGTGCTGTATTGAATATTGACGCTCTCATTTATTTCAATTTAAAGCACTGTCAAACAAGGAATGTGCCTGAGTCTGTTGTCTTTTCACAAATGCCCTTATGGAGTATAATCATCCACACAGTTAAGCAAAGATGCACAAGTCATAGATATGCTCAAACGCAAAGCAACCCCTACATTCCCCTAAACCACATCCCAATCCCAATCCACACACACGCTTAGCTGGCACTTTTTTTGTTTCACCTCTAGAATTTATCTTAGAAACACACAAACATGTACCTACCATTTATGTATGTACTTTAACGTGCACACACAGGGGGAGAGTGTGCTATTTGCCCTCTCACAATGTTTGCTATCTTGTTGTTGTTTTCTTTGTCTTCCCATTGCTATTCTGTGGAGAAATGACATGTTCTTTCTCCTCGGTTGGTTTCCTCTCAGCTCAGTGTGGTGGCTCTATGACAGACTTCAGTGGCGTCATTCTCAGCCCAGGCTTCCCAGGGAATTACCAGAGCAGCCTGGACTGCACCTGGAGAGTTCAACTGCCTATTGGCTTTGGTATGTCATGCTAGCTCTGTCTTTCCTTCCTTTTAATTCTTCTTTCTCTCTTTTTTTGGTTTATGTGCTTATAGCTCTCATGTCATATGTTTCTTATTACTTGTGGTAAAAAAAACTTGTGCATTTATTTATGGTTTTAACATTGAATGTTTAGTAACAACCTAATACATTACTTCAAAGGAAAATATGCATTCACTCACTTTGAATTTATTGATATAAAATTGAGTTTGTTTCCTACATTGAAGGAAGATTTTCTTCTACTCTTTAGGAATCCATCTGCAGTTTTTGAACTTCTCAACAGAGCCTGTTCACGATTATCTAGAGGTGCGCAGCGGGAGTCTTGACACTGGAGCGGTGATTGATCGCTTCAGCGGCCCTGTGGTGCCCAACTCCCTCTTTAGCACCACCCACGAGACCACTCTGTTCTTCCACAGTGACTACTCCCAGAACAAACCTGGCTTCCACATTGTCTATCAGGGTGAGGAGAATAGACTGTTTCTCATTGTAAAGTTACAATTCTGTTTTGTCATAGCTGAAAAAGTGGAAGCATTTTTTTTTTTTTAAACAAAAGGTTACATATAGACCAGGGGCAGAGATTCGTCTTGCAAGACACTTCCACTGCAATTGTAAGATTACAAAAGGTTAAAGAAGAAATACAGCATCATGCAGTAGCACATGCAGTATTGTTTGCTCATTCTTTGTGCCTGATCACTATCTGTTTACATACTACCAAACAGAGTTGCACAATTTCTAATAAAAAGCACAACGGAAACCAAAATGAAACTCATTTTCTGTATCATTCAGATAACACATTGAGCAAATTTGATTTTAGATACTGTTCAGTTTCAATGGCAAGTGGCAAAATAACAAAACAACTCATTTGGCACAAAGAGACTTGTTCTTTTTAGATAAATGATATCTAACAAAATTATTTTTTATCATTCTTAATGTATGCAGTTTTGGTTCAGTCTAAATATAATCAGCCCCCAGAATTTTATTATGAACATCTTATCTGAACAAACAAACACTGATTATAGGAGAAAAAAGCCAATTTAAAGCCTGTGTAACAGAAACATTACTAATAAGGGCATTATAACATTTGAAACTCTGTGTGAAAAATAACCAGGCCTTGGTTTTTGGAGGTGGTCTATTTTAGTACATACAGTAGGATTAGGGGGATCATATTATTTGCTTCCTTGAGCTTGTGTTTTGTAAGCCTTCTCTACTGTATACATGTTAGATTTTTTTTTTCTGCCCCAGCATATGAACTACAGAGGTGTCCTGACCCACGACCATTTCGGAACGGTATAGTAATCGGTCAGGACTACAGTGTGGGGCTGACCATTTCCTTTGAGTGCCTGCCGGGTTACACTCTGCTTGGAGAGCCTTCCCTCACATGTCTGCATGGAGTCAGCCGGAACTGGAACCACCCTCTACCTCGCTGTGAAGGTGACTGGCTACAGATTTTTCTAAATACAACAGGTGTTTTTTATTAGCCTTGCCAATCTACAAAAAGTAACTTACATTTAAAGTATCAATAAATTAAATGAGTCAATCACGAAATTTCCCTTGAGTTTCCTTAATCTCAAATCCTTGAGAAGGTTATGCATGCTACTTTCTGAGCGGCTGAATGAAGTACACACAGAGATGCTGCTGTATCCACTAGAAATAAGTAGTTAAAATAGTTTTTAATAGAGTAATACCGTATATCTGCTCGTATAGTAAGGCCGTGTCATAACATTTTCCTTATTTACTTCTATTTAGATTTTTAACTCTACTAATACTGAATTTCAAACTGATACAGTTATGTGGAGCATTTGCTAGTCATTACGTTAAAGCTGATTACACCAGTCTCTGTTTTAAATTTGAAAGAGACTCAGATGTCGGCTATGCATGATAAATTGTAGCTTTCCTCTCATCAGTTAAGTAAAGCAATCACACACATTACAAATCCACAGCATTGTTCTGAATTTGTGTGATAAAATAGTAAATAGTTTTGTTTTGCTATGTAGACTCTGTATTGTTTCTATTAAGTTTATAGTTCTTATTTGATCCGAAGGGCAGCAGTGTGGCTTCAACTCCCAGTTCAAAGTCAAATTTTAACACATTCCCTCTGAAGGACTATGACAGGGAGTTTTAGTGTCAGAACCACTCAGTGTCATCAGGTTCATGGCAATGAGTAACCATCCCCTGTAGATGTATCTACCAGGTGCAAACTTCAATCTCTGAATGATAACCCAATAACACGCAGTTATTATTTGTTTTGTCAGTTAGTGGCAACACAGCCATAAAGTAAGTTTTATAACCTGAGGTAAACTGGAGACATGCTTTCTATTTTTATCCAGCTTCTCTGACTTTCTTTCATCCCTCCAGCTCTCTGTGGTGGGAATATAACATCCATGAATGGCACTATTTATTCTCCCGGGCACCCAGCGGAGTACCCACACTTCCAGGACTGCATGTGGACTGTCAGAGTACCTCCTGGTTATGGCATTTATATCAATTTCTCTGTGATAAACACAGAGCCAATCTATGACTACATCACTGTATGGTAAGTCCTTGCTTTTTTTTTAGTGTGACAGTGTTCATCAGTCATCAGCTTATTGCACATGTATACAGTGTTGCTCTCATTTCATTATATTTGTGAAGCAGTTCTTCTCAATAGATGTTGATGTTAGTGTACTTTGCAAACCCGTGATGCAGATTTTGGAATTAGTACTAAACAGTGAGTTACAAAATGTGCCTGTTTTCTTGTTGAAGTTTATACTGTATACAATGCATCAAAAACAACTTCAAAAAGGTTTAACCGGTAGAGCTTTATTTTCTTTTTCTTGGAGAAAAAAAAAAACATTTCAAAAACAAACTCAAGGGTTCGGCACAGTAGATATAACAGCTGACACAAGGATAAGGCCATGGGCCAACTAGACAACTTTTGCTTAGAACTTTTGGTGTGACACCCATATCAGATGAACTAGCAAATGTGTTAACCTTTGTCTGGACATTTATGTATTCATTTTTTCCCATGACAACTTATTTTCTTCCAGCCCTTTGAAAAAAAATGATTGTGTCACATGATAAACTAACAAAAAAAAAAACCTGAGGTAAGATATGAGTCTCTTTTTCCTACTCACCAAACTTATAAGGTTTTACTTCAGATCCTCAGTGAGTATTACGTAAAAATAGAAGAATGTATCAGCATAAAAAACATCAGCTCTGAATTACTTGGGTGTTTGTTAGAATGCAGAACCACTACACACTTCCTCTCGAAAGATAATGGTACAGCAGTAAACTATACTATCTGCCTCATATCACCACAGCAGCTGTCTCTGTCTGTATGCATCTGTTGCTCCCTCCACTCTATAGCCTCTGCGTAACATTGTAAGCCTCGGGCAGTGATGGAGCCATCCTCATGGGTGATAGAGGAGGGAAATGCTTTCCAGTATCTTGGGGTACAATTCATAGCATGGGAGGAGGGAGCCACCAGCACTACTGTTTTCAAATGAAACAGTGCATAAACAGTTCCCTGATGTCCCCTGATGACATTTTCATTTCCCTGCCTGACTGCGAACTCCCATTTTGCTGATCACTCGGAAATTAAACTCCAATGAGACATTTTAAATATATATGATATTAAAGGTACACATAAATACAAAAACATTTAGTGTACATCATTCAAGTCAATAGGCCTGGAGCTACAATAAAAGTGTTATAATTGTTGTAATAAATTCATAATTTAATCTGTACAAAATTTCTTTTGTACAGAAAAATTTTATATGAAACTGCCTTAACCAGGTGGAAAATCAGCCCTTTGCTGATCAAATGAGTAAGAAACTTGAAAAATCAAGGTACATCATCACATACAGTAGATGCCAAAAAACCTCTGAATCCAGTGTTTCTAGAATTTTGTCCCACTCTTTGTAGCTATAACAGTTTCAACTCTTTTGGGAAGGCTTACCACAAGGCTGAAGAGTGTGTTTATGGGAATTTTGACCATTCCTCCAGAAGCACATTTGTGAGGTCAGGCACTGCTGTTGGACAAGAAGGCCTGGTTCGCAGTCTCCACTCTAATTCATCCCAAAGGTGTTCTGTTGGGTTGACAAGGTCCTCTATACTAAACTCACTCCACCATTTCTTTATGGACTGTTGTTTGTGCAATTGGGCACAGTCATGTTGGAAAAGAAAGGAGCCATTCCCAAACTGTTGGAGCTGGGAGATGACGTATAATCACCAAGTTTAGCCAGCTATACCTTGAGGTTCTGCACCAATTACATGTTCTCGCAGCTATTTTCCACTATTCCTACCACTGTTCCCACTTTGTTATAATACCACTTACAGTTGACCGTGGAATATATAGTAGTAAGGAAATTCCATGAATAGACCTATTGCACCGGTGGCAACGTATTATGGTACCATGCTTGAATTCACTGAGCTCCTGAGAGCAACCCATTCTTTCACAAATGTTTGTAGAAGCAGTCTGCATGCCTAGGTGCTTGATATTATACACCTGTGGCCATGGAAATGATTGGAACACCTGAATTCTGGCAATACAATGTATAAAAACATGTTCTAGGTCTGCTCCTGGGGTGACTTCACAGTCACAGGGATGCTCTCAAAAAGGATCTTAACTAGATGTCTGTGCTACCTCTGCTGTCTCTTTGCAGGAAAAGCAACGGAGCAGCAGATCTTCCTCTAACCACTTCCAAATATCTGGCTTCTCTTTTTGTGACCTCAACCTACACTGGCATCTCATTTCAGCTTTTTGTATCTATAAATCGAGAACTTCACCTTCAGGCTTAGCTCCATTTTAAATGTGACATTTTAGTGCTGCACCACTTGTCATTTTCACACTTCATTGTACCCTCATTTAGCAACAAGGTCTACAGATGCTTAAAATTTTTCACAGCTCACAGGAGTGAGCTCCAAGTGCCATAGGTGGTTTCTGTCCCATAGACAGATTGACAACATTCAACACCTTCAGCATTTCAGGATGCACTGTAGCTTATCCACTACTGACATTGTGCCAATAGCTATTAAAGTAACTGTTATTGTCCTAGCCTGAACCCTAACTTATTACCTTTATACCAGTTTTTATTTCAATTGTTCCTGAAAGAGTTAATTGTCATTTTCCGCCACACAGAACACATAAGCATTGTCACAGTTTTTCCACATTTTGATTCTGCTTTGGCATTGACATATCATTGAACTGGATATATAGTAAGACAACATGTTCTGTAGCTACAGTTGAAAGTAGATGTGGATATTGACCCCTATTGATGTGTCAGTCTTAACAGCCAATCGTCCCTATGCTGCATTAAGGTTTAAAATTAAAAAGATAATTCAATTTGGATTTACAAGAATGCAGTTTCTTATATGCCATTGTATTTAGTTAAGAAATTAAGAATTTTGTAATAATAGTCCATGCATTTTCTAAATTTTTTCATACCTCCAGAATCACAGAGACTGAAAGAGTGATACTCTTACAAACGTATTATGTACTTAGTGAACATGTTTACAATATTAATCTTTGTGTTATGTTCAGACTGTCATTGCACATCCATTGTGTTACCACAATACTACCAACTATACTACAAAAATGCCTATAATATATAGCACATATTATTATTATGTGCGCAATCTTTTTTTTTTTTAACCCATGTATTGCACATAAAATGAGCTGTGGGCGAGTAAAGTAAAGGTAAAGTATCAATACAGCTAGAGAGCTAGCAGAGGTCACATCAAAAAATATATTTGAAATCGGGAAAACGGTCTCTCAGACCCAAAAATCACAAAATGGCTAACTGACTCAATAAAATTTAAAGTAACTTTCCCAGAAATAAAGAGGTCACTAAAGCTAAAGCTGAACATGACACATTTTTGCAGAATTCTGTGTGATAGATTTTTTTTCCCTAAAAACTTTATTCCCTGTCAGTGTGTAACATGGCTGGAGGGGCCAAAAGTTTGCACACTACACTGCCTCATTAGTTAACATATACTCAACTTCTACTTTGACACTGTTGATTTAATGTGAAACTTTTTTTTTCCCAGATGATCAATATGATTTCTGGATCGACATGACTGCTTGAGGATATGTAGACCTGCTCTTTGAAGTTTTTACTGGTGTTTATTCTCTCTGTGTGTCCTCCTCCTCCCTTAACTCTTTGGATCTCTCCATTTCCCTCCCTCCTCACAACCCCATCTCTCTGCCAGGGATGGACCTGACCAGGCCTCGCCTCAAATCGGTCAGTTCAGCGGCAGCTCTGTGCAGGACAGCGTGTCCACCACAGCCAATCAGATTCTTATCAAGTTCCACAGTGATTTCAGCACCAGTGGCTTCTTTGTCCTACATTATTATGGTAAACTTGCCTTTGATGGCAATTAAGTAAAGCTATTGTCCCATAGTGCAGTTACGGCTCTTACTCGTTTGATCTTCAGTTCTCTTCATTGCAGGGATCTTGTTGTAATAATGAAAATCACAAAAGCGCAGAGAGAGAGACTTTGTTTCTATATCGAGAAACCTTAAATTTTCCCATTTTTAAGAGTCATTAAATGGCCTTTCTCACTTTGCTAAATAGTATTTCTTCTAGTTTTGTGTAATGATAAATTAATGCTTTCTAATTGCTTTTTTCCAGTTACACTATTAAAATGCCCCTTTGAAAAGAAATTAATAATAAATGTCCCCCATCTCGGCTAAATTAAGGATGTGTTGTTTCTTATGAT
This sequence comes from Helostoma temminkii, assembly GCA_900302695.1. Taxonomy (NCBI): domain Eukaryota; kingdom Metazoa; phylum Chordata; class Actinopteri; order Anabantiformes; family Helostomatidae; genus Helostoma; species Helostoma temminkii. The sequence goes on along the minus strand of OMLM01002191.1, from coordinate 14,603 downwards.
CATAAACAGTGAAAGTTTTTGTATGATGTTAGAATAAACATGCTGTCGATCTCTCTGTCTCTACAGTGCCAGTAATGCACTGTGTTATAGATTTCAGTATATGTGTTCTCCTCAACAGCATACCAGCTGAGGACATGTCAGCCACCCCCTCCTGTTGCCAACGCCACTATCCTAACCGATGATAACGAGTTTGAAATAGGTTTGTCTTATTTTATTTAGTTGCTTACTTGCCAAAGGAAATGTGTAATAAAATCCATCAGTTCCAGACATGAGGTAATTTGCTTGAACAGTCCTAGACAGAGGAAAAAATAGGACCAGGCATGAAATGGTTTTGGACAATAATTAATTAATTAATTTCCTGGTTGGTTGAATCCATTATTTGTTCTTTGAAATGATTGTATTTTTATATTTTTGTTGGGGGTTTCTATTTTCTTATCTTTTCACTTATGCACATATACACCTTTGGCTGTAATACATATACATGTTTTTTGTAACCTTTACTAACTTCATAACTTCATTTCACCTGGACTGTTCTCTTTGTCTCTGTCTTTTTCAGTTTATTCTTTTAGTTTTTCTTTCCTATACATTTTAAACCCTCCATGTTGAATGTTTTCAATCTATTTGTGCTGTAAAATATTATTTTGAGTGGATGGTTAATTGGTTCTTCTTATAAGCTGTATTTTCCGTGTTCTGAAGTGATTAGCAAAGTGAAGTGGATATCATATGGCTTTATTTTGTGTCTATGAAATTAATAGTTTTTATTTTGTATTTCAGTACTGGAGTTAGCTAAGGGCATGTCAATATTCATTACAAAACTTGTTGTTGATTACTGTTTCAAGTGCTGGTACTGAGAAGGCTTTTACTATCACAGCTTTGCGGGGATACAGTATGTGTTTATGTGTGTGTCTGTGTATGATTGTGGGTGCATTTGATCTCCTAGGGGACATAATTCGCTACTCATGCCTGCCAGGCTTCACCTTGGTGGGCAGTGAGATTCTGACCTGTCGACTTGGAGAGAGGTTACAGATGGATGGACCACCACCAGTCTGCCAAGGTTGGTTTTATATTTCTGAGTGATTTATGAAGAGTGTGTAAGTATTCCTCTCAGTGTGTTTTCAGTATGTTTGAGTGTACGTGCGACAGCATTTATGTGTATGTTAATTCATATTCAATTATGTGTTTGTGCACATGATTGAAACCTGTCTGCCAAGGTTGGTTGCAGTCAACAGCACCCACTGAATCACTTAACAGATTGCCAGCAGGACCCCTTCTAGCTGACTGCTGGTGGCAAACAGCATCTCTTGCGCTCCTCTACAACCAAAATTTGACTGCGAATCATCAGTGTGAAACAGTTTACAGACTGGGAGATTTTGTTTTTTACATATAATAGGTTTGAAGGAGGCTTGCCATAGCTATCTTTTCACCATGTTTTACATAGAAAGGAGAGAAGAGACTATATTTGACCACTTAATTCTTCTCAAATGGTCCCGTGGGTTTCATCATCTTCTATCCATGTTTTTTTTTCAGGAGATTGGTTTTCAAACAAAAAGAAAAGGAAAAGAAATGTCTATGTTGTCTGCATCAGAGATTTTGTTTAGACCAAAAAACAAATGCCATCAGTCTGTCGCTGCAGTCAACAGCATACTCTGAAACCTTCTATTGCTCGTAGATAGACATCTTTTGAAGTGCCCTGAAGTCCTTTGTCTACATGTCTTGAGTTGATGAGCATTTCTGTTTTGTTTTTTTTTTATTTCTATAAACTGTGAGTAATCACACTGGACTTGTGATCAAAGCATTACAAACACACAACAAAGCTAGAGCGTACATTCATAAAGCATCATAGAATAGTTATTTGAAACCAATTTGCACATCTATGGCTCTTTTTATTTATTGTCTGACTTGATATCTTGGTTTTCTCCATAGAATGATTTTGAAGCTAACATTGCTTTGCTTTCATGAGAAATTCAATTGATTTCAGTCTAAAATATGGAGGGTACCACACGCAAAGCAAAAGACACCAATGGCAAAGCTAAAGTTGAGTGTCCTGACTGGTGATCCATAAACTGAAAGATACTCCTGTTCTTATACTTTATTCATAAAAGGTACAAGCATCACTATGTTTGTATAGCTCTCTTAATGTGCGCACAAAGGTCAAAGAGACCAAAAGCATGGCAGTTTAACATTTGCATTGATGAGGTGTGTGGGAGTCCTGAAAACAACACAGCCTACCTTTACTTGTGCTGCACTGGGCCTACCTAGCATTTTTCAAAATTAAAAATTTATAAACCCAAGAAATGAAGTCCTGCAGCATTTTATTAGCTTGTTAGACAATGCCGGAGTGAAGAGAGATAGGAAACAAAGGAGAGAAAAGTTTAATTGCATACTACATCATCCTGGTGTGGCATACAGATGTACTATCATATTATCCTGACATGAATAGAATCCTTAATTCCATTCTTTGTTTGAAAGTGACCAAATTAGCAGATCAGCAACAACATAGAATAATTTTCTTTCTTCTTTCTTTTGTGTCAAGTGAGAGCAACACTGCCTAATATCCTAAAGGATATCCTAAAGGATATTTCAAATTCTCTCGTTTTGTGGGACTTGCCAGCTCACCTTCTTAGTGACCATGAAAAAGAAAGCGGGCTCATGTCAGCTAAAATTCACATCCTGTGCTTGAAATTATACCACAAGCTTTCATTTGAGTAACTAAATTAACCTGCCAAATCTAAATGGGCAAAGCATGTAGGGACTACACACAGAATAGCTTTTCAGTTAATTTTACTGTAGAAGCCAGTCAATTATATATCAGCTTTCCAGATGTTGGAAACTAGCACACGGTATTACACATCATACCAAATGTACGATCTGAACAATAGGTCCTCTTAATTGTGTCAATGAAACTGATAACTAAAGATGTAAAATGTATATGTATGAAATCTAACGTCAAAATAAGAAGATACAGTAACTGTACAATAGACACATTTTTTGTAGTATAATTTCACTGTATGTAAAACTTGCACTATAGTACTGTGTCTTATGATAAGTTATTTTATGTCTTGATCAAACTGCTCTGTAAAACCAGTAAGTGATAAATTGCCATAGTTAGGACTGTTTTAGGACATTTGGATTAGTAATTCATTGTTTGACATTTTCATGCATAACCTCATTATTGTAGTCAAGAATTTGTTACATTCTCTTGTGTTGGATGTTATGTCCTTGTGCCACCTCTAGCACAAAGCTAATTGCTCTCCTTGGGACATGTAAAGTTGATCTTAATTTGAGTTGACCTGCTGTTCACATTCAAGAGACTGCTACAGTAAGCTTGTACAGAGGCCATTTCTTGTCGGCAGCTTGCCGATAGGGCAGGAAAAACTTCACTGCTTTTGTTTGCTGTCACCCCTGCTGTTAATTGTCATTTTATGCTTATGAGATAACACTGAAATGTCCTTTCAATGGCTATGAAATTTCATCCCCCAAATACTCTTGGTTTTCAAGATATTTCCCCAGGCTCTTTCTTTAAAAGCCTTTGAGGAAGGTTATGCAGTAGCTCTGATCAAGTCTAGAGCCACAATTGAATTGACTGCTGTGTTTGCTTGGTAAACCATCTGCTGTATTGCGGTCGAGTCTAACCCAGTAAATGCTGTTATATTGCTCCCTGTCTTGATTTTCATGTGTCTTCCAGAAAATGTAATGAAAAACAATTTCTGCTTCAACTTCATCTTCACTATACTTGTATAAGCTTGTGTAATAGTCATTGTCATTCAATGCACACATTGAATGAGAGTAAACAATTTGTGCTTAGTATCGTTTGTCTTGTATCGCTTGCAAGATCTTTTTTAACAAATCATGTTTTGAACGCATGCATTCTTTTCTAGCAAATGGATGGATGAATTAAAAAAATGTTTTATAGATTGGTTTTATAGATTTGTTGCTTTTAATTTGGACTATAGCATTTGTAAATTACACTGCTCAAAAAAATAAAGGGAACACAATCATTCCAATGTAAGTGCAAGTCCATCACACTTCTGGGATATCAACCTGTCTAGTTAGGAAGCAACACTGATTGTGGATCAATTTTACCTGCTGTTGTGCAAATGGAGCAGACAACAGGTGGAAATTAGAGGCAATTAGCAAGACAACCCCTAAAAAGGAATGGTGCTGCAGGTGGTGGCCACAGACCATTTCTTTGTCCTCATCCTTTCTAGCTGTTTTTTAGGTAACTTTTGCATTTTGCCAGTGCCATCACCACTAGAGGTAGCATGAGGCAGTGTCTGCAACCCACAGAAGTTGCTCAGGTAGTGCAGCTCATGCAGGATGGCACATCAAAAGCAAGAAGGTTTGCTGTGTCTCCCAGCACAGTGTCAAGAGCATGGAGGAGCCACTAGGAGACATGGAGGGGGCCGTAGGAGGACAACAACCCAGCAGCAGGACCACTATTGGCTCCTTCGTGCAAGGTGGAACAGGGGGAGCACTGCCAGAGCCCTACAAAATGACCTCCTGCAGGCCACTAATGTGTATGTTTCTGCTCAAACTGTCAGAAACGGACTCCATGGGAGTGGTATGAGGGCCCGGCGTCCTCAAGTGGGGCCTGTGCTCACAGCCCAACACCATGCAGGCCGATTGGCATTTGCCAGAGAACACCAGGAATGGCCGATTCGCCAATGGCTCCCTGTGTTCTTCACAGATGAGGGCAGGTTCACACTGAGCACATGTGACAGACGTAACAGAGTCTGAAGACATTGTGAAGAACGTTCTGCTGCCTGCAACATCCTCCAGCATGACCGGTTTGGCGGTTGGTCAGTGATAGTCTGGGTAAGCATTTCCTTGGAGGGCTGCACAGACCTCTGTGTGCTAGCCAGAGGGTCCCTGACTGCCATTAGGTACCAGAATGAGATCCTCAGACCCATTGTAAGACCATACGCTGGTGCAGTGGGCCTTGGGTTTCTTTTGATGCATGACAGTGCTAGGCCTCATGAGGCTGGAGTGTGTCAGCAGTTCCTGCATGATGAAGGGATTGATGCTATGGAATGACCTGCCCGTTCCACTGAGGCCAAGTCGCACCATAGACTGTCCAGGAGTTGACTGATACCCAGATCCAGGTCTGGGAGGAGATCTCTAAGGAGAATATCTGTCGTCTCACCAGGAGCATGCAGGAGTATGTGTGGAGGCCATACATACTACTGAGCCTCATTTTGAATTGTCTTGAGAAATTTCCACAGAAGTTGGATCAGCTTGTAACTTTTATTTTGAGTATGATTCTGAATCCTGACCTCCATGGGATAATGATTTTGATTTCCATAGATCATTCTTATGTTATTTTGTTCTCAGAGTATTCCACTATGTAATGAATAAAGATTTTTAACATGAAGATTTCATTCATCGAGATCTAGGATGTGTTGTTTAAATGTTCCCTTTATTTTTTTGAACAGTGTATATTAACTACTTTAGTATGGTAATGTTCTATTAAGGAACAGAGGTCAGAATACTGTATGAATATATTATAAGCTTCAGTTTTCTCTCAGAGCAGTTTGCTGTCCTTATCATGGTTCTGCAAAACCCATCCTAAAAAGTACCTGTGGTGAGGCATCTGAAACAGTTTTAAGCCTCTCATGATTCATGTTTTAATCCCTGCACCTAAAGTCTGAGGCAGAGCAGTTTAAGCCACAACTGTGCTTACTGGAAAGACTTGTTTGTTGCTTGGCAACGTTAGCTTATTAAACAAGACTGGGGCTTCAATTATTTTAATAACTAAATGTTACCAGATAGATGACTTGGTGTACAGTGTGCTCACCAGAGTCAATTTACTGTATATTTTAAAGGGGCATTACACATTAAGTGCTCTAGGCAATGCATTTGTGTAAAACACATTTGTGGATTGGTAACTCCAGTTTAAAAATATGTATGATTAATTGATGATGATATAATTGTGGAATGTAAAATTTAGCAATTTCTTGAATATTTGACACCTTTTTTCGAATTTGTTGTCGCACTGGCTCCATGACAAATATTCCAGTTGCATCAGTAGTAGCAGAGGCTCCTGCTGATGATGGAGCCGAGGCAGCAGCCGTGTGAATTGATTGATTTTTTTTTTTTTTTGTAAATAAAAAAAACTTTTGATCTGATCTGACCTACTACCACTATTGTGAATTTTGACCTGCAGCACAGGACATCAGCATTTGACAGTGTTTTCCCGTTCATCCTGATCAAGCTTGGAAAATAATGTTTTCCATATGTTGATTATTTGGTTTACACCGGTGTAAAATTGCAAAAAGAAAGCCTGTATCCATTTAAAATTAAATTTGAAATAAACAGTGCAGGGCTCCAGATATTTTCTAAAGGCACCGTATATACAGGAAAATATTGAGCAAATTCTGAAACTATCAAGCCAATGGTATAAAAAAAAAAAATTTCGAATTCATTAAAGTGCTATGTTAATTTATTTTCTGAATAGATTCAGATGATATCTGTTGCTCCCTAATGAATATTTTATGTTCCTATAAATATTTGTTCTACTGTGTACAAATCCTGCTTGATTGATTTTGTTTGATTATTTACATATTTTTACATAAAGGTGTTTTCTATTAAGAAGTCACTGACTTTGACTTTCTGGACATCATATGTTTGAGCCAAAAGCTTTTCTACTTCATCCAACTGAAACCTTTGCAGCGTCTTGCCTGCAGGACTATTCATACTGCATTGTGTTACAATCTTTTGATCCTGCCTTTTTTCTTGATATATGCCTGACTGTTTCCAGTGACCTTTTTATCTGGAACAGTTGTTCGCATTAACCTTTGAGGTGCGTCATGTTTTTTTCACTACTGGCCCAGAAGAGAAACTCATGTTATCAGCAGTAGAAGAAAAGGAAGAAACAGGACTGTCATTATTTCAGACATGCCAGCCTACAGGAAATGAAGGGAAGGCTCTGAGCTAATACACATGCATGCACATTATTTTTCCCTGCCAAGTTAGCTGTCTCACCTATTGAGTATTAGTATTTGACAGATTGATATCAGGGGAGCTTGGTGACAACAGCAGACACTCCAGCTTAGCCCTTAGGTGCAGTATCACTCTGCTTGAAATGTAATTATTTCAGGACTAGTTATTTTTTTCAATGAAATTTCTACTGTCACAGTGGACCACTCCTACCCCC
>OMLM01002190.1:4354-28178 GCA_900302695.1 Helostoma temminkii | reverse complement strand
TTTCAGACTCCACTCTATATTAATAAGTGTTACTGATTTCTCTGCAGGTTTGACACTCTCAGAGGAAAGATCTGTGTGAGCCAGACTCTGGACTGGGCTAAGAAAGCTTTCCAACTGAAGAACAACTGACTCCTTCAGTTCACTCTACTGACTAAAGGTCTGGATGGGAAACAGTAGTGACAGGACAGTTTTCTTCAAGGGCAGTGGTCTCAGAATCAGGAACTTATTACGTTATGAAATGCAATTATATGTTTCTGTCATTAATATGATGTTGTACTCTGTTATATAAGACATTTAATGGATATCATTTATTTTCTGATGCAGCACAGTGAATATTAATTTCTATAATTGTTTTCCATTCTGTTAAACATCTTATGATTCTGGTTGCTTTTATTTTATAAATGTTGAACATTATGCAGAAAGATTTTAAATGACTCTTCTTCATTTCTTGACAGTGAGTTATAAAGAAGACTTGCACATGTTGGGGGTTAAAGCATAACCTTGTCAACTTTAATATTAACCATGTACAGTTAGACAGAACACACAGTAAAGCAAAGAACAAAAGCAGAAAACTGTGGAACTATATAAAAAATCAAAGTATTGGAAAAAAAATCCACTGAAAATGAAATTGATCTTAACTTGGTGTTATAGGAAGGACGAGTGGTTCACAAGCATTTCAAAATAAAATTCTATCACTTTTCCTTTTAGACTTGTAGGACCACAGAATTGCTTTTCACCGCATTTCGAGAAAATCTAGCTAACGGAGCAGTCCTGAGAAGATGTACTCATTGGCATAGATGTGTGTAGTTAATGTGTGTGTTTATACATGTATGGAAATGTTTTCATGGATTATTAAGATGAGTTTTACACAGCAGGTTCTGTTCTGAGTAGAAACTCTGGCATAAAATATTATAGGAAAAAAAAGGTCAAGAAAAAAGGCCACCAAGCAGCCTCCAGTATGTACAAAATATAAGCATGTTCATCACTGACAAATCAATACAGGTTATAGTTTATGTGCTGAAGGTTTCTCCCTTCACCATTTAGTTTTAAAAGCATCATGATGACTGCAGGCAGTCTGAAAACCCAGACTGAAATAACACCTTATGAATTAGGAAAACTATAAGGGATTTAAGGAGTCAGTCTTCAACCGTTCATGTAGAATAGTAGCATTAATATCATTATCATATGAAAATAAAACATGACAACTCAACAACTGGGAAAGGATTATTCAAAGTTTGAATGTGTCGTTGCTTTTGGACACACCTGGACTTTTGTGTTCATCAGGAATTCAAAACATAATGTTATGCTGTGTGTAAGTATTTCTATAATAGACTCTGAAGTTATGGCTGAACTGGTAAACGTCTGTTTTTCTGGGGAGTCCAGGGAGAAAGAAAAAAAAAAGTCAGTTTTTTAAATGTCCCCTGGTCATTTCACCCAAAGGAAACATCACACAAGTGTGAACATGAGGGTTCAGGTCTATGACAACATCCATCACTTACATCACAATAGAAAACATCTTTGTAAACACAGTAACCCGTGACATTGTAGACACCAATGAGGCTTTTGCATAATATCTTCTATTCAAATAGGAATCACACACGCTGCAACAACAATAATTTGGCTGCTGCTAAGATCAGACAGTATCAATGACCTCAAACATAGCGTTTAATTAAACGCTTCTCTTCACCTCTGACTGCGCTGTTCATCCTGTTTAAAGGCCCAGTCACACCATCAATTAAAACAGAAGCAGTTTGTTTCAGTACTTATTACTTTATTTTTACTTGTTTGCTTTTAGTGGGTGACTTTGTGCTATTGATAAACAGCAAGATGACATTTGAGGCAGAATGGAGGAAGCTGTTTATTGTAGCTGTTCACTGTTTAAATCTCTGTAAGAGTATTATATGAAAAAGGACTGGTTTGTAGACAGATATAGGAAAGGAGCCAAAGGTACAAGTTTGCTAACGGAAAGGTTCATTAGGAAATGTGGCGTTAGCAAAAGTTTTACATGGTTATAGTCAAAAGACGTATTTCCAAATATGACCAAGTTATGTTGGCTAACTTACCAATTTCTTCAAAAGGCAAAATCCTAATGAGATAACAAGACAGTAAATTCTATTAGCAAATGCTGTATTGGTTGGTTATATTAGTCATGCTAACAAACTTGCCAACTGAGGCTTGGAAAACTCCTTCATTTATTAGCACTTTCAGTAACTCTTTATTGAATGAAATTATGTACCATCCTTATAACCAAATGCAAGAAAGGACTAAATCACTGAGAAAATATAACAAAAGTTAAAAAGCTATTGAGGTTAAACGAGGTTGGCGTCTTTCTGAGCACATTGCTCACCAGCTGCAGTAGTTCACTACCTGGCATCAGAAGCAGTTACAGGTTGTGGAACCACATATTTCACACACACGTTTTGATGTGACTGGGCCTCTATGCCACAGCTGCCACATGACCCGGTTGCCTTCTCTCACATACACTCTGCTTTCTCCTAACACACTCTCATAGAGCTCTTCATGACTGTTAACGTGGATATGCACGTGTGTTTTACTTCTGATAACAATGAGCACTGAGGAAGGGGACAGTACGTCTATCCGCATATCTAGAGAACATATGAACACTATATGTGTACAAATGGCTATGCATGGTCCCTGCCATGTGTTTACTCGGTACTATAAGCTTGGAGAAACTATGGCTTCTCCTCTTTGTCAAGAAATACAGGAAATAGAAATTTTACAAAGACATGCATTCCCTAAGAAATTAACAAAACATAATGACAAATAAAAATAAAAAAGAACACATGCCCTGCAGATAGACGAGGGTGTGGGCCACTGTGGGAATTTGCATGTGTGTGTTAATGACGTCCATGTCACATGTGGTGCATGTTAAATATAACACATGAATATTATGGAATGTGTCGATTGTTAAATCTGCTTATGTGTGTTTGTTTTCTGAGGGCCACAGTAGATGTGAGCTTCAGAGGGGATGAAGGAAGAGGCTGTGTCTCTCCTCAGAAGATTTTGCCTTTCTTCTTGTTCTTTTCCATCGTCCTGTGTGAGAAACAAGAGCAAACAAAGAGAATGTTACTTCACCATGCATCCAACCAGGTGAACAGAACTATATTTGCTTTAGGACTTTTAGAACGTGTATGTCTCATCACTCTAGCCAGTACTAAACTTCTGAGGAGTGTTACTGACTTGGAGGCGTCCAGTTTCTGCTGCTCGAGGATCCTCTGCTGAGCCTCCCAGTTGGCCTTCTCCTCCTCAAACACCCGCCTCTTCTCCTCCAGCTCTTTGTACTGGGCCTCCAAGTTCCTCTTCATCTGCTCGTGGCGTCGCTCCAGCTGAAGGTGAAAACGTTACACAAACACACTTACTCTTAAACACAAAGACTGAAGCGTATTTTCATTGTTATTTGTAGGAGATACTGATGTAACGTCTGCACCTGCCACTCCACATTATGGTTATTATTGTGCTGAACATTATATCAAAGTATAAAATAGTAATTAAACTGCAACCCATAATCACAATCTATAGGGAGTTAATTGTCTGAATACAGCAGCTGTGTGATGTATCTGATTTAACATGATGTTAAGTGTAAACACTGTGTATAGTGTTTTAATGAAATATTTGTAGTTTCTTGCTTCAGTGACTTGTGAACCATGTTTAGTAGATGAAACCCAGAGTGACAGTTTTAAATGTTTTATCTGGTGCAGTATCTGTGTGATAAGAAATCCACTAATAAGCTGACTGCACTGTGCTGTGCTGTATGTGCATCCATACTGTTTAACAGACTGCTGTACAGTGGGGATGAGAAAGTGACTCTTCGACACCTGGTGGCTGAAATAAGACCTGCAGGATGGATTTTATGAGCCTTGTGCAGGGTTAAATATGACAAACATACTGTGGTGGAAAAAGTGTGACACCTGCACAAAACAGCTGCAGTCACATGATCAGCCTGGAGCTACACTCAACTCTATCGCTGGTGTGAGAAACACATGCACGCACAGATACAATCTCAAACCCACCTCAGACTCTGAGTCCTTCAGTTTCTGCTTCTTCTCTTTAACCTTCATTTCAAAAACTTGTTCCATTTCTGCCTCCATCTTCTTCATCTTCATCACATGCTCTCTCCGCTCCTCCTCCATCTGTGCCAGGGGACTCCTGTTAGAAAGCAGGTAGAAGTTAGAGAAGTTAGAGGATGCAGCTGATAAAGGTTGTGTTTGAAAGAGTGGAATAGGTTGCAGCTTTTCGCTGCTGCCAACTTTAATCCATTTGTGTGCTTGTCTGTGGGGATGCATAGAAATTGGAAAAGATGCCTGAAGTGGTGAAGGAAGCCAAGAGTAGTGAGCTTGTCTCTTCTACTGACAGCATGACAATGGGTCTTTAACTTCCCAGGCTTGTTAAAGAAAAATATATCTCTGCTTCTGGATGTTAATGATCAGATCAGAATATTTAGATATGTCCATAAACTAGTCCTTCTTTAAACTATTTAACTTAGACATTTACTGCACTCGTCATTGTGTTTTCTGATTTGTATCACTTTTTGTGTCCTACAAGCCGAGGCAAAAAATCAAATGTGTTTTCTTTCCCTCATACACAAGACAAGCTGTGACAACAGACTGCACTCCGGTGTTTCTACCAGTGTTTCTGTGTTTTGACAGAGGTCCTACTTAGTGAGCTGTCCCTTGGTCTTGGACGTGTCCACTCCATTGCAGGTGACGGCCGCGAGTTTCTTACTGCGGTAATTCTCATAGTGGACATTGTTGGTGACGTCCTTTAGATCCTGCATGTGGGTTCTGTGGAACAAGAGAAGAGACAGAAACTAATCAGGGAAGGTGAGCTAAGGAGGCTCAATGGAAAATCTACCAATGAATATTACACAATTATACATTTACTGAATTATTACATAATAAGTGTTCAGCATCGTGCAAAAGCAAGTCAAGCTAAACGCTGTCTCACCTGATCAGCATGTTGCGGAGCACGGTGAAGTCGCAGTGTTCACCATTCTCCACTGAAACACACGGGGAGCGAGAGGAGAACAGAGAGGGAGAGAGAGACACACAGATAATACAATTATTACACACGAAGCCTTCTCACAGTAATAATCATAATAATCATTATGTGGTCTTAAGGGAGATTGGACTAGAAATGCACTGCCAGCATAAATATCTGTGCTTCTGCTAAATAACTGAAATGTACTGTGGGTAAGAAGCTGTGGTTTACCTCTACATGACTGTCTGCTCATACAGAGGCAGTCCAGCAGAATAACGTGTTATTGGGTTATAGTAAGTAAAATCAAGACAGTGTGGTATTATTTTTATGACAAAAACTTATGCTAAAAGTGAATTAAAAGATATCAACAGAACAGCTGTTAAAATTGTTCTAAAACAACTATCACATAATGTGGAATTCATTAATTCATCAGTTATCAAAAGAGGAGACACTGACAACAAAGGGATTTTGAGTGACAGTAACAAAGGTGCAGCATGTTATCATTGTAGTGGCACATCAGTAGAAAACAAAGGGCAAAGAGACACCAGGCCATGATCACATAGAATAGTTATACAGACGTGTGTGTCAGCTGAGCAACAGTAAATGTGGGCTTCTTAGTTTGAAGAAGAAAAATCATTCATTTCTCTTTTCAGAATCACTTGTTATTTAGACATGTTCGCAACCTCTAGTCACATTTCCTGTGAGGATAATTTGATCTGAACTGATTCGCTGCAATGTCACTGCCAGATTTGCAGGTTCAACATTTCATTTATAAGAGGAATAACTCTAAATATTTATGACACTGGACTAAATCAAGAGACACAAGCGGCTGAGATTCATGAAAACCCAAGGTTTTAATTCATTTTCAATGTGTTGAACTGGCAGTGGGCCTGACAGTGAGAGACACCACTCTGATTGGCTGTTGAGCTTAGCAGCTCACTGCTTGAAGCAGCTACAAACGGTTGGTAGTGAGTTACCTCCTGACATATTTAGAGTCTCTTTAGCTGCTAAACGCTCCAGGTTAACCAGCTGGTCTCTAAGTGGGCAGAGAGCAGTGGCTTCACCAGACTGTCCTTTGCTGAAATCAGCTTCCTGTGGCTAATGAAAAGGACCAGTGAAAAACCATAAGGTTGTGTCCATAAAACCAAAACAATGAGCCTAAATATGCTAAAATGGTTCAAACACCTAAAGGGGACTGCACTGTGTGCTGATAATTTACTGTGGATTCTACGTGTGAGCACTTTCATTGGACCTGATGTTAATATACAATGAATACACTGATTACTGCATGAAGAAACACTGGTTGTTGAGCAGTTCAGGGAGAGGAAGACGTCGGTGCAGTAGATCTGTTGTAACATTTGTGACCTACTGCTGTTACTGTGCTACTAGTAAAGGTCATATCTGAGCCAGAGTTAGAACAAATACAAGCTGCTGGACAACAGTAAACAACAGGTGCTGTTTCAGCATGGTACAATTAGATGATGGTGAGTCTTCATCTCAACAACAAAGACATGGTTACACAATCAGATGGGATTCTGGAAAAGGCCTGCTCAGGAAGTGTGTAGTGGTTCTTCAGCCTCCACTTCATCAAATACGTTGTTCCTTACTGGTTAGACTCCACCCCTCTGGCAGTCAATCATCATCAGGACAGCGAATAAGGAGACACCTTACCATTGATGAAACTTAAGCAGTCTCGCCCCTTGGCCTCCCAAGCCAGCCATTGACCTCCTGTCTCTTCTAGAGGAGGGAGCTCTGACGGAGGGGAGGGGTACGGTTTTTCAGTTACTGTCTGCACCCAGCGTGGGCTAAATCTGGGACTGGAGCAGCTGGGTTTATTATGGCTCGGCCTGGCCCGGTGCGGACCCAGAATCGGCTCATGTTTGGCCCAGATTCAGCCCAGATTTGGCCCGGATCAACACCATAACCTGCATGTCTCCAAACTGACTGGCTAAAGAGGCTTGTAGAGGGGTGTGGTGATCGGAGTGGGTGTTATATGAGGATCTATGCATGACCAGCTGGGGGCGCAAGTCTCAATGAGGGAATAAGTGGAGGAACTAAGTGAGGTCAAGGGTCATAGGATAAAAATGGGTTGTAATTAATAGTAAACGGATCTTATTTGTTGGTGGGTGGCAGAAAATACCTGATGTGAACTCCAGTTGTTTTATCCGTGTTCGTTTTGTATCGATCAATCACTGAGACACGGACTCTAATGGAAAACTGCCTCAGTCCATCAGGTGTTTTGAGCCTGAGCGCCCTGTCTACTAGCAGAGTTTATTTAGGCCATGACGATGATTCAAGAGCACAGAACAGTTTCATCTGAAACATGCAGAAGTGTGTATATGTGTGCAGGATTTTCTTTTGCAAAAAAAAAAACAAAACAAAAAAAACATGTTTATACACGAAAAGTAGCTTTAAAATTCCATTCTGTGTATGAGTGAGAATTCATGATACCAAGCGACGTGTTGTCTTGATGAGCTGCTACATGCCCTTCTGCAAAACACTAGCTTACCATTAACTGCTCATGAACCTATAAGCAATGAGTTAGGATGGTGGCTCCCAGTCCTTGGTCCAGTGATACAGTGGCACACAGCTCTCACTCTGCACCAAAACAACTAATTCAACTCGAACTGAATCCAGAGAGATGAATTGTGTGGTAAAGCAGGGCTACATTTCGTACCACAGGAGCAAAGAAGGGAACCACAGCGTTAAGAGTGACGTTTCTACTGCAGCTGTAGCTTCAGCACCAAACAGCCTCTAGTTTACTCCATGACTAGCATCAGACCTGGGACAAAACAGCCAGGAGAGTGAAAGCGTCAAACCTCCTGAGAACACCAGGCACATATATCCAGTAAATATCATCATATGCACCTGATCCCTTGTTATTTTTGGTAAGTGTCAAAAAGGTTTATTTCCTTAAGCACTGGTGTCTAAATTTTATGGAGAACATGTGAATGATGCTCTTTTGTATTTAAAAATATATTTCCAGATTTCAGTATTTCCATGTTCTTCCATGTTTTTAAATGTTTCCTTTAGTGTTCGAGTAAGTTTTTAGCCCAAGTCTGATTAGAGCACTGGTTTGACCATCAGCCTAATGATGAGACAGCACAGCAACAGAAAAGTGGAGGGACAGAAAGGATGGAGAGTTTTGGGGGACACTGCGTGGGAGGAGGAGTGGTGGAGGGGTTGATGGGATGAGGTTGAAATAAAGTGAAAGATGCTTTTGTTTACCAAAAATGCCCTCTGTCAGTCATGAAAAGAATAGAAAAAGGCAAAAAAAATAAAAACAAAGACAGAAAAGAAAGAATGAAAAAAGTGAAAGACTGATTAATGGTCAACCACAGAGTAACAGAGCTTACTTTACTTTAGATATAGACACAACACATCATCTTTCGGTGGAAACAAATGCACACACCAGTAAAACCAACAACACTTGGCAGTTAGTGGAAAGGTAACAGTCCGTTGTCAACTGGATTGATGATGACACAATATCCCATAATACATAGTGCCTATGCTTCTTTTTTAGAATCCCTAACAGGGTCAGGATACAGTACCAAAAGAACTGTGTGCATGTGTTTGTGTGCTGAAGGAAAAAAGGGCAGGTGTTCAGGGTAATGATGTAATAACTGCCAGATAACTTTATACTTGTCAAAATCAAACAGAGCTTCTGCAGATTAGAAATCAGGCATCAATCTGCATCTCGTCTGTGAGCTGTTTCCAATCACCTAACTGATTTGAATGATTTTGTGATATGGCTGTTAAAAGTAACTATGTACACACCTGCCATTATGTTGGCGTATTTGTCAATGAGAAGAAATTTCATTTTCAGTTGGGGTTGATGAGGCCCTACTCTGCCCTCTAGTGGCAAGTCTTTTAAATCCTCCAACATACACAAAGGATTCAAGGAAGCATGTGAACAATGTCGCTGATTATGCTACCATTGTCTATACATACACGTTAGTAAACAGCAAGTATATCCTATATATACAGATACATCCTGTATGTTCCCCATAAATCAATGCGGATGCTAAATACAGAAGCATCTTTAGAATGTTTTGACAGTAAAGAGTATTAGCACTTGAAACACAAATTGTGAATATGCTACTGTGGAAATAATGTGGCTAGTTCTGCTTGATTACTAGACAGATGAAGACAGTTTAACACACAGAGACTATTGTAAACTCAACTAAAACCAGTGCCAACAAAGACAGGAAATACCACAACCTATACACAAACTAAAACTGCAAATTCCAGCAATAACAAGACCTGCCCCCTTGAGTTATCAGCGAGGCTCATAAATGTACTTCCACTAGTAGGATTTCCTTGTTTGCATTTTGACAAGTCATTGTGCTACCCGGTAGGTAATACATTCAATGCCTACAGGGGGTCATTGTGGAGAACATGCACTGCGTCACACACACTCAGGGTCAGATTTGAATCTAACAGAGAAAGTGCTGTGACTGCTGGGCATTCCCAAACACATCAAATATCAAATGCCTCATCGCCTGTCTCACAATCATTAATGTCTGACAAAGGTGTGATGATATACAACATGTAAAAAAAAAAACCTGAAAAAGACCCCATGTCCCCTCATAAACCTTTAAAGTGTCCACATGCTGACATGTTATTATTTTCACAGGTTGGCTACAAAATGGAAGTTGTCTTCTTCCTTCAGTCGGCGGATCTGAGTGAACCTACCTTCTGCGACACCCCACGGGTACTGGCGACCTCTGACCTTCTTGCCGTTCACTTCAATCACCACGTTGCTGCCGACTACTGCCAGGGGCATCTTCTCCTGGAGTGGGAAGACAAATGCAACTGGCTTTTACCAGAGGCAGTAAGTAGTTAAGTACATTTACCTAAGTGCTGTACTTATGTACAATTTAGCAATACTTGTACTTGTATCTCCATTTACAAATAAGGGGACAATATTTACTTTTACACTACATTTAGTTTGACAGCGCTAGTTACTAGTTACTTTTTGCAGATTTAGATAAAAACTATTGTAAACTAATAAGGTGCTGATCTATAATTCACGGATTAACCCTGTTACTAAGGTGACATGAGGTGGTTAAAATCAGCTCCGCCTTTCCACTGCTCCACTGTTGTGTTGTCTGCAGGTAATAACACATTTCTGCCATAATTTTCACCTTTGAGAATTTTTTGAAAAATCTATATAATATAATAATATTATAATAGTCTATATAATATTTATGTTATTAAAAGCATCAAATGTTTTACTTGAGTATTGAGTTTGTGCACTTCATACACCTTTGGCTATTTCTGCAAAAAGATTGACTGCTTAGTTCAAATTCAGATGATTTTATACACAGGACCAGTCACACAGGTAGGTCCCAGTAAAACTTATCCATGTCCTCTGGTAATAGTCAGCCCTAGAGGCTTGAAGATGTAGCGACTACTTGCAAAGCTTCAGTCAGTGAATTACAAAGACCAGATAACACACTGCAATTAGAATTTAATTGTGATAGCTGTTAGCATTTTGGATAAAACTTCACAGAGTTATAAGTTGCCTTTTGCATTTGTAAATGGGGTGACCAGTTTTTAATCAAGTGAAAAGTCAGTAATGGTCAAAATCATCACTGGTACTTAAAAAATATGTCACATGTGGAAGATGTTGCCAGAGGCAACAGTTACTAGGTCAGAGAGTTACACAGACAACAATCACTAGTGAAAGTTCTTCGATGAGTTTGTCTATAATGCTGATGATGATGATCGGTTATCACCAGGCATGTGGAACTGGGACAGAGACAGCTGAAGGGGCTGGAAACTGACCAGAGGACAGACTGACCTTCTGCTGTGTGTGTGACTATTTATCTGTCTGCTGCCAAGATCGATCAGAGGCAATTTAATCACATTTTAAAAGACTGGCAACATCATGTGGTCTGTTACCTTGATCTTTCGGATGAGCTTGTTGTCTTCATCATCTTCTGTATCTGGGAATTCATAGATTTTTATTTTGTGCTCCTGTATCTCCTTCATTATCTGAGGAAGGCCAGAAAGTAATCACATTAAAAAGGTAACACACACACACAAATAATTTCTCTCTATTTTTTATAGTTACACACATTACATACATAAATAATACATGTACACACAGTAATTAACCCACTGTATCTCATCTATTTATCTGCACAGAAACAGACAAAAGCATATGGGTGTATGTCACAAAACATCTACTACTGCTTCACAAAAATATGCTGCTTGTAGTAAGTCACAACTGAAACTACATATGTGAGAATAATAACACCACTGATACCTGTTTTTTAAAAAGCTGGCACTCCTCAGGAGTCAGAGTGTCGGCTTTTGCAATGAGAGGGATGACGTTAACTTTATCATGGAGTCTCTTCATAAACTCGATATCCAGAGGCTTCAGGCTGAACAGGAGACAGAAAGACAACTATAAATAACTATATGTTCAAAATCTGAGCATAATCATTAACCAGCCACTGGAGTCTAATACCTTGATCTAAATCAGAGAAATAGCTGGCTGGGGTGATGATGCTTAGCAGGTTTATTAATGAAGAAGGTGAATGAGTGAAGGCTTTTCACATGTTCACTTTTAAATTTTTCCTTTCTTTGCCTATAAATGTGTGTTGGTCATATACCTGTCTCTCAAACAGTGAGTGATGTAGGGTTTGAACCCTTCACCTCAGAACAGGAGCAGCAGTTATAGAAACCGGAGGCAATGCAAATGAATTTGTAGTATTATTTAATGTGGGTCAACAGCTGCGTCAGACAGGGTGACTTAGCTAGAAAATGAGGAATTCACTTACAAGATTCAGTGTGAAGAAAATACCACGCTGTGGTTCCTTACTGTGGGGTTTTCAACATAAAAGCAGTTCAGTGGGTCACCAGCAGAGGGCCAACAACAGCTGTACATAACATGCAGCCTACAGCAATGACACAATCTAGCTCAGTGAGGTAGAATGATTTTAGTTCTGCTAACTAGCAGCAGAACCAGTTAAACATAATGTTTGACAAATGAGAGGGAAGTGTTCAGATAAAATGAGTTGGGTCAGCCACCAGAGAAGACACTACACAGACAAAAGGCCAGGTCTTTTAAGTTGCTTAAGTGGCAACAAGTAAGCTTTAAAGGTGCTCTAGGTGTAGAGTGGTAGTTTTCTCATCTAGCTGGTCACTGCTACTAAAGTTGTCGAGTAGAGATAAACAGAGATGATGGCTGGATGACTGGGTGGACTAAAGCTGGGTATTTACTCTGTTCCTTCATGAGGGTAGGAGGTTACAGCATGGAATGGTTTCGCATGTCATCAGGCTGAAGCCGGGTTTTAACGGCTTGGCCCGATACTGGATACTGGACTTCAATGAGAATGCTCAGTCAACTATTACTACTACTACTACTACTACTACCACTGGCACATTGTACTGTGTATTGATGATGTCTGAGTTGACATGGAACTGCCAGTGTCTCCAGTGTCTCCATCTTTGTCTGTGGTGGGATGTGTACCGAGGTGTGTGACCAGAGACAGACAGGTCTGGTAAGGCATGAAGGTGGAGAGCTGACTGGTAGTGTGGGCAATATGAGAAAAGGTGGCTCTGTGTGACATAGTAAGAGAAAAAGAAATGTATGTGAGAGAATACTGGTATCCAGTTGTGCATATGTGAATGAACATTTCTGGAAATGAATGTGTGTCTATGAGACTTATGCTGAAATTCGAAGGGGACAGCAAAACAGCTGTTCAGTGGTTCACTTGGTCTCTGAGGGACACTGTGTGTGTGCGTGTGTTAAATGGATGGTAAGAATGGGGTCAACTTGGTGTATAGTGCAGCATCAGGAGTGTTGGAGTGAGACTGGCCCCAAATAAAAGAGGAGTCAGAGTGTCTGGTCTGAAAAGAGAGAGGCTTAAGGACTAGCTGAGGTATGGCCTGTCAAGGGAGCTTTTAGAATGATGAGAGTGCCTTTCAGTGTTCAATGATAAATCATCTTTCCGTCTCTCCATGGTTTATCAAACCAGCATGAGTGGGCTCGCTGCTAGAACCCGCCCTTTCTTCTACTTTCGGCTTCCTGTGGTGCAAAACATCTCGAACTACGTCTGGAAACATGAGCATGCGGTTTACTTGTAACGCAGGATTTATAGGGTTGTCAGTGAATTTTGGAGGCAGTAGCACCATAAATGCTGTTCAGTAGCTGTTTGTAGGAGAGACGTGAATTAAAAAAAATCTATTATTTTACTCTGAAGAGAAAGAGAAAGCAATGTTAGCTGAAATATTTACTCAAGCAAGACAATCGACTGCCTCGCCACTGCTTTAATAGTTATGTTGAATTTAGTTCAGCAGATACCTAAACTGTTTAATTGAACATCATGATCTGGTTGTTTAGCTGGGTAGCTGTGATTCTCTTGGTAAAGCAGACGTCCATGAACCACACACCATCATTCTAATTGCTTTTTTGAGAGGCAGGGTACACCCTGGCCTGTGATAGACAGGCCCGCTAGACTTGCCAGTCTAGCACAGGGCTAACATATAGAGACAGACACCATTCACACTCACATTCACACCTATGGGCATTTAAGAGTCACCAATTAACCTAACTTTGATAATGTGTCATCAATTAGCACAAATCCCAAAGTATATAGACAGATGGTGATGTCATTACTTTGACCTATTAATTAACACTCACTCTGAGTGACAGGTAAGTGTCTGTACCTCGTCATGTCAATCAAGCTGTGTAGATATTTCAGACCATCTCTGCCCTTCAGCCAAGCTGCTAGCATGACCAGAATCCCCTGCTCAAAAACACCAATACTAACTAAAGTGTTTATAATGATAGTCATTTTAAACACATTTTCCTCTCTCTATTTTAAGCAAATAGGCACAATGGCATTTTTATAGCATATTTTTTATAGCATATCTAGTTTTAAAGAACTGTGATCAGATTTGGTGAATAAGAAAAGATTTATAGCATGATGTAACTTGGACCACCTTTTATAAGACTCCTCTGCAGATACAGACACAATCCAGGGGTGATTTGGTATTAAGTCAGAGCAAAATCTGATTGATTGAATTCTATTTTAAAACTCTGACTGGTTCTGCATCTCTATAGAGAAACAGTGTTTGGTGTTCTAGTGTCACCCACACACACACACACAAAATCTGAAACACTGCAGGATGATAGAAGACAGTGTGTACTTGTCTGCCTCTGTGAGCTGCTCTGAGCTTCCACTCTGGTTGGCTCATTCAAAGATAGAGAGCAGATCTCTACTGAGCATGAGCACAACGGTGTTATATAAGTTTTGTGGGTCACAAACGGTGCCTGGCAGCCTCCTCATTTCTGGTGCAGACGCACAAACTACATTCTCATAGCAAGTAAAAGAATTAAAGGTGGGCTTCTCCAAGCCACAGAATCTGCATGTTTTTCACTGCACTTTAGACGACATCAGCTGATTTCACTGATCGACACAGTCTGTGTCTCAGTCAGTGACAGTTTTGTGTTGACTATTTGTTGCGTTGACATCAATGGATTTAGTTTAATCCACTTATCTTATTACACCTTTATCTCACGCGACACCTACCCGTGTCCAGATGGCGCGATGAAATATAGGCAGCAGTGGACTCTGTTGTCTGGCATGGATCTGCGATTCACCCTCGACTCTGCATTCAGGAAGTCCTCAAACTTACTGTCAATGTAGTTTATGACTGGCTGCCAACTGGGGACATGGAAGAAAGATATGAGGCAGAGGAAGAGCAGATAAATTACTAGGTGACTGGTGACAGACTAATCACATGTGTTTATGGAAGGAGTAAAACAATGAGTCACCAGTTGCTGTTGTCCACTGCATCTCCAAACCCTGGTGTATCGACAATAGTGAGTGTCAGCTGGACGCCTCCTTCTTTGATCAGCACTTTGGACTGCTCCACCTAAAACACACCAACAGTGTCACATTCAGTCCACATCATAAATGAATCCTATTTGTTGCTGTATTCTAATAATGAATACTCACAAATACAGAAAAGCAACACTTCAGAATACAATCTGACAGCATGAATGCGCCCACACACACATGGGCCTACATCTAATTATGTCACACTATCCTCTCCCAAGAAGATTGTGCTGAATTCCTAAAGTTAAGGAAACGTCCTGCTGCACTGAGCTCTATGGAATGAAAAAATCTACATGTGTTTCACACCAATCATCTGTTAAAAGCTCATTTTATACCAGGCACATATATATGGCAAATGCATAATACAGTGAATATCATGATGTAAGTGCAGGGCAGGGGTATAGTTGTAAGTCTGGCTTTGAAAGCATTTTTAATTGTGTGACACTTATTTAAGTTCATCTGGGGCATTAAGTCTCTGTACAAGACTCTACTACTTAATTTTCATATTTTACCAAACTTAGGACATGACCTTACTTACCTAAACTAAATAAAAACAACCAGTAAAGCAGTGTAATCATCTCATAAATGTCTTTCCAGGTAAAAAACATTATGTTTTTTTTGTGGGAAGTGCATAGCTAGAGGCAAAATAACCTCCAGAACAAGTTAGCTAACACTGGCTTGCAGGTTTTGTTGGCTTCTACTTTAACAATGTCTAAAGAAAATATGAGTTTATGTGAATGTGTATGGGCACCACTCTCTGGGACTGCTTGCAGACCCAGTGAATGGACAGGATTAGCTACTGTGAAGGGAGTATAGATAGCTAAATTTACAACACACATCACCTACTGAAAATGTCATCTTGTCCACAATAGCAGTAGTAAGTGCTCCAACCTGCATATGCCATATAATAAAAGGACTGGAAGAAGGAGATGAGCAAACAATCCTTGTTTATAGCCCACTCTTCATGTCAGCTAATGTTTAATGCTGTCTGTTGGAGGTATGCATACGTGCCTATAAGCTAATCAAGGCCACCTGGCTTACTTTCTTAGCCAGTACATAACCATTCTGGATTGGACTTAAACACTCAAGAGAAAAAAATCAAGCAATCAAGAGTCATTACTCATGTTTGTGTCCAGTCATGTGCAGCGGCACATGGGGTCATATTGTATTTCTGTAGGACACCAACGGACAGCAACGAGACCAGGCCAAAGACGCTGCCCATGTTGAAAACTGTATTGTTAATGAAGCAGACAGTGCTAAAGTAATTCAAGATTCAAGATATTATATTAGGACTATAACTAATTTCTGCCTGTGGCTTCAGTTGGAAACTAAAAGAGCAAACAAAACCATTCTCATTCATCAGTCATATATTTTCACATTCAGACCCATCATTTCCTGCAGCTCCTCTGCTGTTCCCTCGCTTCGCCACATACTTTCACAAGGCCATCTAGTTATTTTAGGTTCAACCCTTTAACTCAAACTATAGCCCTCTCGCTCTAACACAAACATTCTTCAACTTCCACAAACCCTTAGATAATCTGTCTGACTTTACAGCTGAGCAAATATATCATGCACCGCACTCATTTGACATTTCTGAGCTTAACTGTGCATCCAGCATGTGCGCTGAAGTGTGTGTTCGAACTCGTAAGTGTTTGTGCATGACATTTCAGCCATTTCAAAACCAAATCTGCTATTTCCACCATTTCCGTGAAGAAAAACAGATTGGGAGAAAACCTCAAAAATGCTGTCAGTCTCAAAACCATCATTTAACAGAAATCCAATCTGGGGGAAAGTAGGGGAGCGACACAACATAAGAGATTGTTCTGGAATATAAATACTCTGACCCTGTCTCTCCTCTGCAGCCTCAGACCACAGCACCCATGGCAAACACAGTTGAACACACATACTAACAGTTACTTGCAGCATTTGTGAGTATTTTTACCCATGTTGTGCTCATGGGGTTCATGTGAGCAGGGGACCAGGAAGGACCTTGAAGCAAAGTAATATCTTAGTGTCTTCAGTCGCACCAAAACAGAGCAAATTTAGCAAAGTGCTGGTGCATAGACAGAACAAAACAGAACTGTGCAACATGTGGAGATGGGAGATGGAAAACAGTGTTTCTCCAGGGTTTACAGCACTGGGGGCGGGGGCGTCGCCACAGGGGAAAAACGTAATCCGGTTGCTATTACGTTTCTCATGGAATACGTTATATGTATATAATGAGTTAGACTTGCAGAAGTTCCAAAGATGCTGGTCACAAAAACAGCAATGCATAATTAGCCATTATGTTGTGTTAGCAACAATCTGTGGTGAGAAACTCTTTAGAGTTTCAGAAGCAATTACCCAAATTATGTTTTTTTAACAACAGAAAACAGACTTGTCAAAAGTTCAACAGTCCAAAAATTGTTTAGGTGAAATTGGCAAGATTCTAATTTAATTCATAAACTATTCAAATATTAAAATTAATTGCCCTGTAGAATAGGGCACTGTGACTGTAACTAATGGTCCACTTAAGCCCCTATTACCTAGATCCAGTGAAAGGTTTTGTGGAACTTTGATCCTCTACTGGATTTCCACCAGAGGAAACAAGACCTATATTTTGCTCTGGAAAAGAAAGGTCTCAGAGCTGGAATCGGGCCTGCAGTGCTGAATTTTGCTGATTGATCTATGATAAAGCATTTCATCTTTGGGGCATTAAAAAACAACAAAAACAAAACAAAGCATGAGCAACGGTCAATGTTTTGTTTTGCTTGCTACACTAAACTGTAATAGTTTTAGCTGTAATGGCTGTTTGAATGAGAAAGCAGGTAGCAGGGAGTGAAGTGAACTTTCAACCACGTGCCACAGCCTTGATCATTGAATGGAATAGGCCGAGTTGCTCAAAGTTTGGTTTGCTAATTCATACACTGCTCGGAACAACTTTCAGCAGAGTTTTAAAAGTCAGCATCTGATGCTCAGACCTTATTAGCTGACCTCAAACAGTGATGTTAAATATATCTTATACAGTCTACAAAGCTGTTAATGAAGGTACAAGATGACTCAATATAGAATGACATGACTGTACAGTAAACACTGGACTGTGTTTGACTCTGGAAGCTTTGACCTGTTAAAGGGATTGTTCACTCAACCTATTACTTATTAATAATATTGGCATTTACATTTTCTTATTTATTTTCTATGGGTGTGACAATGCTAAAACAAACTGAAACTGTGACACAGACATCAACGCTCTTGCGTCACAGTTCTGGGAGACGGAACAGCGATATGACCTTGTGTTTAGACAGCATTGAAAGGTAGAAATTCTTGTGGACATTTCTTCTAAATAATTAAAAGTTGCAGTCATTGTTATTATCCAATGTGTATCATTAAAGTCTAACACAGCAAAATTCATACACACATCTTTGTGAAATAGTTGTTTCTAGATGTTTGTAACCAAGCCATTTTGTGAACTACTGCTAGCTAACCAGCAAGTGAATAAGCTGTGTTTTGTCTTCTCTGTACTGTTTCTCCATCCTGAGACTGTGTTTGAAGGTTATTTCAGTAAAGCTGCATGTGTACCACCAACTCCTGTCTCAAATTCTCAAACAAGTTGCTTGCAGAATGTTTCTGTGGCCGAAATAAACTTATCTTACAGTTTAATTTTTGCTGTTGTAAATGCTGGAAGTCACTGAGAACTATTTTTCTGATATCTGCACATGTTAGAAGTAGTATAGTAGTAGTTTTTGTATAAATTACCTATGTATGAGATTTCTGCTTTCACCTCAATACAATGGAGGTAGAGAATTAGTAGAATTTTTGGCCCTAAAACATCTCAGGTGTCTTTAGTTCCTCTACATACAGTATCTTCACAGAGACAATTTTGTCATTTTCAACGCAATCATCTCTACAAAACTAAAATCATGATTCAGTTTGTCTGTCTAGCCTCTATAAGAAGGCAGCTGTTCGTGATGTGCGTGTGCAAGCGTTATGCTGGTTGTGTTAATGTGAGAAGATGACAGTGTAGGCGCCACATCCTGGTGTGAAGTGATTTGAAAAATGTGTTGTAAATGTCTGTGTGAGAAATTTTCATGGTTTTCCTTTTTTTGTTGTGTGGTGTTAGGTTTCATGGGAAAATTCTTACCCTGCTACTGACCCGCTTGGGCCCCAGGGAAAATTCAGCGACTCTCACTCAATTCCCTATTTTTCTTTGTCTCTGCCCTGTCACCTCTGACTAACCCATCAGTTCCTCAGTCTTCAGTTCTCCTTAGCTCCATCATTTTCCTCCTATCCTCACACGGCTGAGTCCTCCCTCCTATAACCTGCATTCTCCCCTCCCTCCTTTGTCCATAACCTTATTCTCTCCACTCATCATACTTAATTTCTCCATATTCTGCTCTTCCTGCCTTTTTCCTCCTCCCCCTTTCTCCTTCCAAACTGCCTCTCCTCCCTCCCTCTGTCCTCTACACCCCACTGCTGCTCCAGATGCAGCCATCACTCCTTCTTAGTTTGTCATGACCATAAAAGGACAAAACCAGGCCCTGTGGCCCTGTGTTTCCCTTTTAGTTCCTCCATCCCTCACTCTTCTTCCACTCCAGAATGCTTCAGCTTCCTTACTCTTTTCTTCTCCTTGTGTTTCAGACCTTTATTCTAAATGACAGAGTGCTACCTAAAACTGGTTCAACTAGTTTGTCTTAGAAGCCTGATCAAATTTTTGTGTTTAATAATAACCAATATTTTTCTTAAGTAAAAAGCTGTAAATATTCAATATATGCAATATTCATTGTGATTTTCTTTTCTGTGTCAATTTGTTATGAGTCACAAATATCAATATTTCTAAGATGATAAAACACTGAAAGGCACCAGAATTCTGCCAAAGACCACCTTGACACTCCATAGTGCTCCTGGGAAAAAGATCTGCACATTGAAGATAAAGCTGAATTGCTTTCAGCACTATGCATGGTGTAAAAGAGGGAACTGCACAATAACGCAAAGACATCAAAATAACTTAAATATGGTGGCGGGAGCATTATGACTTGGGGCTGCTTTGCTGCCTCCGGACCTGGACAGCTTGTCATTGTGGAGAGAAAAAAATTAACTCCTAAGTTTATTGTACAGGATAATGTCAGGGTGGCTGTCTGTAAGATGAACCTCAGCAGAAACTGGCTGATGCAGCAGGACAATCACCCTAAACACTGAAGTAAATCTACTGCAGAATAGTTTCAGGGACAAGAACCACAGCAGTGTGTCAATCTAAGATGATGATTTATAACTAAAAATATCATCATCAATCTGCAGAGCACTGAATACCAAAGAGATGATTACAGTGTAAAGCGGCTTCATTTTTAAATTAAACCCCGTCTTAAGTCCTAGTAAAAATGAAGTGCCTGACAGAAGTTTCTTTCCACTGCAGATTTCTATAATTCAGACAGTTAAAGCTGTTAATACTGTATACTGATTTACCGATAGTTATCAACTGAACAATGCTATTTTGTATTTTTAATCACAAATTCTCTTGAAATATTGTGATATAATTTTGAGGCTATATCAGCCACCCCTAACACCAGACAACCTAAGAATATGGCTGAGCTGAAGCGGTTCTGTGAGGCCGAACAGTCCCCAAACTCCTCCTTGATATTTTGAAGGTCTAATCCACAGCTACAGGAAAAGCTTGTTTGATGTTACTGCTTGAGAGGAGTTTAACCAGTTATTAAACCACTGTTATGGTACATAACATGCACCTGTATGACTTTTCTACCTTATGGCTTGACTACTCAAATGCTTTTACACTGCTTTTCATTCACCCGTTCACGCACACATACACACGCACACACAGATAGCAGAGCTGTCATGCAAAATGCCTGACACACTGGGGGCACTTGGGGTTCAGTGTCATGCCCAAGAACATTTTGACATATGACTTGAGAAGCCAGGAATTGAGCCACTGACCCTGTATAATTAATGTGTTCAATAAAGACATAAAAAACATAACTGTGTTTTAAAGATTAGAACTTATATAATTGTTATTTAAAGTTATAGCCACAGGTGAAGACAACAACAATTACCAAATGTAATGGTTAAGAATTCTCAGTGATCAACAGGCACCATCATGAGATGGTTACAAATATCTATATATGAGGAGCTTCCAAATGCAGCAAGGCTGTTGGACATATTATAAAGACAAAGTGTGCAGAGACAGTTTGCCTCTGACCTTTTCACTCTTCAAGCCTGACTAATGACAGTGTTATCTGTACGCACCACAGGCAGACTTTAGACAAAAGTGGGACATCTGAGGAGCTCTTAGTTTCTCTCATGCACATAACAGATACTGTATCTAGGAATGCATGACAGCGGAATTCTTGCTGATAACTTATAACCGATCATTTGCATGGTTGTGGTTTGGTGTCGGGTTGGAATGGGGAAATGAGAGAGCGGGTTATGGTGGGTTTTTGCAAGAAGTGACATGTGAGGTCCATTTCATCCTAGAGAAAAAAAGTGAAAATGTCTCACACTTTATGACACACACACGGTTCGTCAAGTTAGACATACGACTAGAATACCACATAAAAGTCATAATACAAATTTCACAGTCATATTATCATATGTGTTACTGGGTTATCATTATAGGTTACTATGGGAAAAATGTCAAGTTTATCGCTGTAATTTTAATAACAAATTTACCATTTTTTTAAACTAAAGCTACAACACAAATGTCCAGAAAGAGTCATTTCTCAGGAGTATGACTCAGATACACATCTGTTGAAAAGAAAAGGTTTAAAAGTGGCTCATGAAACCCCTCTTCTTTGTAACAACTGCTTCTTCTGTGACTCCTTGACACCTAATTCAAACACATATTGTTCGAAATTAGCATTTACCCTATGAAAGCAGCTGAATGGTGTTTACTGGAGTACAGAAGGTCGTAAAGACTTTCAGATGTATACAAAATACTGACTGTCTGGTGGTTTAACCTCAGAGTCAGCCAACAGAGATAAGGTTTCAATATGTTTACCTGAACTGTCTTCTTGATGCGCTGGGAGGGCCCAGGATAGTCCTTGGAGTACAGGTCAGTCAGGAACAGAGAGTTGATGAGTGTCGATTTCCCAAGACCAGATTCACCTGAGAACACAGATGAAATTTTTACATTAGATATATATACACACACACAGTCAGATGGTGGTTTATCAGGTACACCAAGTCAAAGTGAGGCAGTATAATCCAACAACAAGGAGTCCACCTTCATTCAGTTTAAAAATCCTGCATTTGGTATTTTAGTTTAACATAGGAACTGTGTTGTGTGATATGTTAAGTGCGTTCATGCTTTGTGAGCTACAAACACACACACCCATTAAAGCCACGCACAACAGCGTTTGCATTCATTGCACACTCAGGGCCTGGAGGGACAGGGCTGGAGCGGAGAACATAAACTAGATTCATTGTCTGTGAGGGAAAAGGTCAGGAGCTCATCTGCCAGCAAGAAAAGCTTTCGGATAGCAGCCATAAAACATTTCTCCTCCACCTCCTGCTCACTTTCTCTTTCATTCCCTGTTTATTCACTCTTCCGTCTTCCATTACATACAAATCCGCCTCTTTCTCTCTTTAATGTGCCAACTTTCCACTTCCTGTTGCCATACTGTTGCTGAGGCATAGCAGCCACACAAAACACACAGCTAACATTTACTTGACAAAGGGCTCAGTCACTGCAAACATACACATGGCACAAGTCCCCACACACATACGCACACAATGCTGTGATTAATGGCTGAGCATGTGGCTCGTGTCTTGTGAAAATGTGTTGGAGGAGTGTTTGGTTGAAGTGATGGAAGGATGCTTGTCCCAGACTGACTGATTCCATTAAGCTACTCTGTAGTCTCTGAAAATCTGAGGCAGATACTTGCACCAACACAGGGTGGGTACACTGTACTTTCAGGGATGTACTTTTAAGTTTCCCACATTTACAATTAAAATATTGAAGTGAAAAATGTGGGTGACTGTGTGAACTGTGGGTTAGGCAGTCTCTGATATTGTGCCAGGAATTATCCAGTGCTCAGTAGTCACACTAATAATTAAAAGGCTACAGAGAGCTACATCATTGTGCATAAAAAAATGGCATTTAATGTTTTTATTTTTCAAAATGAAGGCAAACATGGCTAATCTCTAGCATTTGAGCTGCAACTGTTTACCTTATTTTCTTTTTGTTCCACTTGAGCTATTTATCAGGGTTAGGGTATGTCTTGTTGTCATGTGTAATGTGTGTGATTATCATTTTGTACATTGCCACATTCAGTCAAAGAAATCAGGCTCTCAACAGACAGAGAAATGTGCGATGTGTGAAGTCTTACTGCTTTTAGCAAAAAGACAAAGCTGTTGATCTGTGTGCAGCTTAGAAGCTGAAAGCTGGAGATTTTCCATTTGAAAATGAAGATCAGATGTAATCCAGTATTTCTAAAATAATTTATTGACTGAGTTTTCAGGCATATGACAGTTGATCAAGTATAAACTGCCATATCTGAGGCTTGTTATGAAGCCCCTATATGGATAGAATTGTTTTACTTTGAGGATGGCATTAAGTAAAATGCCAGTTCTTGGAGGCAAACCTGCTGCAGTACTGAAAGACAACATAATCATCTAGCAGATGTGAGAAGTGTAATAAAACAGTTCTGATATTTAAATACACAGTCAGTCAGATTTACAGTAAAATGCATTTCCTTGAGCACCATTTCCTTATATCCGTTTTATAGATGGAAATACAGATCTTTTCATTGCCATTCAAAACCACCTGCTCCGACGAACATCTGCAGGAAAAAAAAACTTTCATTCAGACTTTTCGCAGGACATCTGTGTATTCCATCAGCCAGTGTTGACGTGGTGTGAAGCCCTGGTGGATTTCAGCCTTTATTCCTTCTTAACCCCTCAATCTGCCACATGCGTGTGTTTTATCAGTTATGGTCTATTTTCACTCCCTCTGTGAACACACTTTGTCTCCATGTCTCCTA
>OMLM01002188.1:9683-20351 GCA_900302695.1 Helostoma temminkii | reverse complement strand
GATCAATGGCCAGTATGGGGATCGAACCCATGACCTTGGCGTTATTAGCACCACGCTCTAACCATCTGAGCTAACCGGCCTACGGCTTTGTTCGCAGAGCGTCAGATTTTACGAAAAAACTAAAGCCTTTATTACAGAGCAAATCTGTCTTGAAGCCCAAAGCGGTTTAACGCTTTACCATTTGTGACCCAACAACCACTCCGCTGAAACAATGACTCAGCGGGACCACGTGGCCTAATGGACAAGGCGTCTGACTTCGGATCAGAAGATTGAGGGTTCGAGTCCCTTCGTGGTTGAGGGTTGATTTAAACTTGACCCGGCTGTATCTTTGCAACAAGAGGGCTGTGGCAACCAGCAACTGTGACACAATCAGGAGTTCCAAATAGTGTCTGTCATGCTTCTCTCTTAGAAACATAAAAAATAGATGTCAATGGCTTCTGGTGTAACACGTGAGCTGTTCTCACTCTTGTGCGCTGAGGGTTCGACCAGCTTCGTGGTTGGGGTTTGGTTTAAAGTTGTCGAGGTTATATGTCTGCAACAAGACGGCTGTAACAAACCTGCAGCCTGACACTGCTTTGCAGATCCTAGGTGCAACCCCAGTGAAAGCGAGAACGCATCCAGACAAATCATGACCTACAGCTGCGGTGAAGAGCAAAGACAGACGACTTTCAATCTTGTGAACTCAGGCTTTGACTACCTTCGTGGTTGGGGTTGCACTTAAAACTGTCGAGGTTGTATGTTTGCAACAAGACGGCCGTAACAACCAAACTGTCCCGCCTGACACAATCAAGTGTTCCAAATAGTACTGCATCTGTCATGTTTTCGCATCAGAGGCACAAAAACTGATGCCAATGTCTTTCCGTGTAACGTGAGCTTTTTTTTAGTCGTGTGTGTACTGAGGGTTCGAGTCCTTTGTGACTGCAACATGACGGCTGAAACAACAAAACTGTCCTGCCTGACACAATCAAGTGCTCCACATAGTGCTGCATCTCTCATGTTGCTGCCTTAGCCTTTGTACTGACAACAGTTGAGGTAGGTTCGGCACACTGTTACAGAATTTCCTTCAATTATGAGTGTACAATCTCAAAATATTCTCATTACCACTATAGGCGAATTGCCGCTGCTTCACAGATCTCAGGTGCAACCCCAGTGAAAGCGCTATGTAAAAACCTTGAGACAAGAAACGCATGTCTACTAAACAGCGAGCCCAATCCCACTCCAATATCATCCTTGCGTGGACGACATTCACGCAAATTTAAGGACATTTGGTGTGCTTGGAACACATCTTCAGGCTTAAAGGTGAGTATTGATCAATGGCTGAGGGTTCGACCAGATGACAAATCGTGTGAGTGAATTATCTAAGCTTCACAAATCTAAGTGTCGTCTCTGCGTTTTGCTCCACTGAAAGTTGCGATAAATTATAAGCAAATATATCAAAGGGACATAAAAACCCTTCACACCCACCTGAGCATCCTCTGGCTCTTGAGAAGATTTTGCAGTCCCAGGAGTCCCTCCTTTCTTTCAGACCAGTTGGCACTGGCACAGTGGTTAAGCACCTCTGCCACATCCTCCGTCTGACGCAGGTAGTGTGGTGCCATTCCACCGTTGCGGGAGCTGAATGAGCGCTCTGAGCAGGCACTGGAAGCGTCACTGTTAGCGTCATCATCTGAGTACATCCCTGGTGACTCAAAACGCCGCCTCACCGGCCTCCGCTGAGTGGCAAAAAGAAATGTTAACAGAGTTTAGGAACCAATTATATGTTGTCTTTATCTACAGCAGCGATGTCAGTCTAGAACTGCTGCACTGAGAAGACCTACAGCACCATGCAGCTACAGTTAAGCCACATGCATGTGGTGGTGGTGTAAAATGGAAGAGGTGATGCCGGAGAAAAACGCTGGACATTTTTCATGTTTTACTGCACTTCAATATGTTTGCTTGATGAGACAACAGCCAGTGCACCAGACTGTGCACAAGTACGTGATAAACAGCGGTGATACATAGAATCAGAGGTGATACAGAGAATTAATTTACAACTTTAGCCTCATATAATGACGTTAGAATAAGCCAATGTTTTAGTCAGTTTCCTTGGGTAAAGCACTGCATGCCAACCTGCTCACTATTTGTGCCACATGTAAAATGGAAAAGCTTTAAAGGTTAAAGCTCATGCTCTGCATGCAATAAGATAGTGAATCAAGTCTGAGGCATATTTATTTGTACCTTATTCCTTGAGTCTCCTAAAAGCTGAAATTTGTAAAGTCCAGAAAAAAACACGGAGGAAATTACTGCAGAATTGTACAACATCAAATCAATTTAATTTTATTTTTATTTACATTAATTGTGTGGTAAATTCTTACCAGAGCATCTGCAACAGCAGCCTCAACCTCTGTGCCAGTGTTGAGGATTCTCATGGCGTTGACAGAGGCTGAGATCCGAGCCTGATGGGAGAGCCGATCTGAACGAGAAAAAGTCAAACACACGTTAGTCAATCAAGAGGAGTGTGTTAGTATGATGGCTATGGGATGAAACTACATACAATATTCATGATAGCATGTAAGTAAAAAAAGAATATCAAACAACAAAGAGGACTAATGTTTTCTCCAAGTCTTAATGGATATGACAGTGATAGTGCAGAACAGCAAAATAAAAAGAGTCTTAGTTCAGTTTTTGTTTTGTGTAACTATTTAGGTTTGGTTTTAATAAAAGTACTTTTTGTAGTAGAGTAGTAGAGAGTATTAGTTAGCAAAATTATTTCAAATCTTTCAGCTGGGACAATGTCAAGGAGCAACATTCAACCCAGTACTATGAAAGAGTTGTTTTGAGCAAAATAGCAATACATTTGGCAACAAAAACATAAAAAAATAACCCAAGCAGCCAGCAGCCAGAAAACTGTTCAACAAATAAACTGAATAAAGTTCAACATCAAATATATACCATCAAAATTAGCAGTGCTTCATTAAAATGCTGCAAATAACAACCTCACATGTACAATAAAAATATAACCATGACGCTGCAAAATAAACAAAACATATAAAAGCAAAATTGTATCTTCACAATATACAATCTGTAAAGACAGTTATGTGTCACATTGTGATATTAACAAGAAGCATTATATTAATTGTGGGCTGATGTTCAGTATCAACCCCCTGCAGCCGAATGACGGGCGTTCTATCTGATCGACCAGTTGCCCTGGCAGGCAACCAACCATTGTTCTGGTAGCTCAGATGAACTCAAAGCTGTAGCAGTATCTGGTTGGTGATAATTTCCCACAACAGGCTCGAATTTGACTTTGCCATGCAGAGAGAGAACTCAAAAAAATAAAAATAAATAAAAGGAAAAGTCAGTTAGCCAGATAAATGAACATGAAATAGGGTAGAATCACTGTTTATAAATATATAAATATATATATTTAGGGGTTTATTTTATCTGGCTATCTGAGTAAACATGGTTCCTGAGAAGACCTGACTGATCACCTGAGTAGCACTCTGCAGAGGATAGGGCGCTGGTTGAACGGGAGTGACAGCGAGTGGCTGGAGGAGGATGAAAAGTTAGAGCACAACAGGAGATAAGGCCACAGTGCTGTTGTTACAGATGTGTTGACTGATGGACTGACGCTTGCCTTGTTACCATCAGGAGATTGTAAGACTTGTACACACAATAGCGAATCTGAAGAGCATGCAGAGAATCTTGCACAAGAACAGTGATATGTGCAGAGTAAGAAGAGAAGTAAGATATTAAATGACATATTATTTACTACTGGTCTATTTAATTGTCTTACAGGTCCTTAAATTTATTTCCATATGACTGTATAAATTTTCAGACGTCATCAACGCCACTCTACGTGATCTCTGATGTAGAAAGTAGGGAAAGTCTAGCAGCAGGGGAGGGGGCTCTTCAATCCCATACTCACCCAGGGGGGAGAAACCCCTGGCAGGGCTCGTATCGCGGCTGCTCTCGCGACTGGTTTCACGACTGCAGCCCTGACTCATGCTGGGTCGGGGGATCCGACTTCGGGCTAAAGAGGCGAGGGAGAGACAGGTGGACAGAGACAGACAGAAAGCAGCGCAGCGTAGAGTTTAGTTTGTAGCACATCCAGCCAGACACTGACACACCTGAAGCTCTGCAGAGATGGTTAGTTTGGCAGGAGAGGAAGGAGGATAAGACTCAAAAGGCTCTGGGTACGGTATTAGCACGAGGACAGAAACAGTAACCTGGAAAGATGTTGTCTTGTGTGTGGGTGCAAATCTGTCCATCCTCAACAATAAAGACAAAGTCACATCTAAGAAGCTTGCAACATATCCTCACATCTTCACAGACTTTTCAACCCAGTCTACTGTTCCCAATTTTTTACAGATAAATTTGATGACTAACAAAAATTAATTCTTCAATTGTTAATTTAAAGATACCCACCATAGGTTACCCTCACTACTGAATTATTTTTGTTACCAAACACAATGTTAACTTGTATCTAAATATTGTTTGAAAAAAGAATTAAAGACAATGTTGAATATATTTTATTTTGGCACTAAATAGCAAAATCTGAAGACACTGAATGTTAATACTGACTTTAAGGCACTTCTGTAAAAAGTTGTTTTAATTGTCAAGCCTTAAAATATAACTGAAGTTTGTGTTTTCTCCATAATTTTACCAGCACCCTTCAGTGCTTATACTTCAACCTTTAAACACCATTTACTGCTCATACTGTTTTTCTATTGGCATTTCATTCTTTTTCTATAATTCTCAATGAATTAACTTTAAGTAAAACATTTTCTATAATTTTTAGCTCCATTTAACACTTTCCCATCAGCAAATATTATAGCTATTAATACAACATTTTTATTATCATTACAACTAACATTATTGTTTAAATACTAGAACTGACTAACTTATTTCATTCATTCATTCATTCATCTTCTATACCGCTTAGTCCCCGCAGGGGTCACGGGGGTGCTGGTGCCTATCCCAGCCAGCTTACGGGCGAGAGGCGGGGTACACCCTGGACAGGTCGCCAGTCTATCGCAGGGCCACATATAGACGAACAACCATTCACTAACTTATTTCAGCACCTGCAAATTTAACTTCCAGTAATCCTACTGCCACCTGAACCTCTTAAACTGCAACTTTTTACTTTCAAAATCCCCCAAAAATCAATATGGGTGAAAGAAAAAATGTCATGTTTTGTGAAACTGTATAATTTTTTTTATTACCAGTTCACATGCAGTGACTTGTTGTAGATAGTGGAATCAACACTTGGACCCAAAAGAAAAAGCTTAAAGGCTGCTGTTCTCATTTTAGCCTCATTTCTGTTTTGTCTGATATATCTTTACTGAGCAATATCATACAGCATTAGTTTTATCTAGGTGTCTCTAATAAATTAAGAAGTAATACCCTGTTCATATTTTCCATCTTTATGGTCCTACAAGCTCCTTACCCATGCCAGATCTAGTGGGGCTGGTCTCTCTGCTGCAGCCTTGGCTGCGGTGGCCCCTTGGCCGGCTCTTTTCGGTCAGACTCGTTGTGTTGCTGTT
Source organism: Helostoma temminkii (assembly GCA_900302695.1). Taxonomy (NCBI): domain Eukaryota; kingdom Metazoa; phylum Chordata; class Actinopteri; order Anabantiformes; family Helostomatidae; genus Helostoma; species Helostoma temminkii. The sequence continues at coordinate 14,826 of OMLM01002188.1, read as the reverse complement.
GGTCGCAGCGGCGACGGTGCCCATTGTCGGCCTGGGGATCCTGCCGTAGGTGGAGCTCAGCAGTCGGCCGGGAGAACCTGATCTACTGCCGGCTAAAACACAGAAGGAAATAATTTAGTAAAGATTTACAGTAGCAAATTATGTGGTTTAGTTAAGTTCACATAAAAACAGAAATAGAAACCAAGCTGAAAAACCTTATAAATAATCTTCTTTACTTATATTTATAATATAGTTTCTTGAATTAAATCTTTAAATTAAAATAAACGAAACATTTGATAGAAAAAGTCTTCCATTAATCTTAGAAACAAAATACTAGTACAAATAAAGTATTAGTACTGACAAATACACACGATAATTCTTCTGATGACACAAATATTAGGATAACACTAACGAAGCAGGAGCTACTCACGTTGAGACTGTGAGACGACTTTCCCTCGGCTCCGGCCCCGGCTGTCTGCCACAGTCGGACCATTACCTGAACTCGTCCGCCGGGTTCGCACTCGACCTGGAGGGGCACAGCGGGGCAAGAGAGGTGGACAAAAAAAGATAAAAAGAGAATGAGAAAAAATACGAAAGAAAGATCTGTCAAAAGAAAACACACTGAACATGAAGACTGCTGCTGGTTTTAAAGTAGATGCTGTCTACATTCCTGTCATGCAGAAACAAGGCGAACAGTTGAGACTCTAAAGGAAACGTGATGGAGGATATGAAGCCAATTAGTGAGAGATGGAAGAAAGAGGAATTAAACAAGTCACTCAATCCCCATAGTTCACATTCAAAAACAAAACTGCCGTGAGTTGTCCTCTTTTTTCCAGCCTTCAGAAAACATCAACATGGGACACAGAGTAAGGCTTGTAAGTAAAGGATCTTTCTTGAAAATCTTCAATCTCAAAGTCAATAAAACACGAAATACTTTTTTTTGGACACATTTACTGGACCACAAAACCACACTCACAATGCTCAAATGCATTTATGTCTTGGGAAGTTTGATTGAATAATTAAATACCACGATTAGGTGATGGGGTAACGTGCCGCTGTACTATGATCAAATACACCACGACGCAGACATAGAGACACATACAACGTTAACCACGACGTTGACAAACAATGGGTTTTTGGGCCCTTTGGCTTTCCATACACATGCCCCAGTGTGCTTCAACACCAAAGATTAACTGTATCATGAGCAGCAAGTTTAATACAACACAACACAGTGTCTCCTGTATGAGTGAACAGTAAAAAGTTTCTACAGCTCTAAAATTGACACCTCTGAATGATGTAAATGTGTAATGTAGTACAGTAATCTGAGGGCATCCGCCACGTCAAACCAATGAATAAAACATCATATAATTATATACATAAAGCTGAAATAATTGCAACTAATGGAAATCATATAAACCTGGAGGTTTAGCAATAAGAGGGTGCAATAGTGCGTGATGTTACCAGCTACTTATAGTATGTATATTGTTTTTTGAGCGTGTAAAAAAAGATGATCTGCTGAGACAGAAAAAATAGATTTTCATTCAAGAACAAATGTCACCTCCAAACTTAAGGTAGATTTTTGTTTACAAAGGGCAAAACCCTTTCAGAACCAGCTGCATTTCCAATTTTGAACCGATATTTTATTCTCCAGACATCTGTGAACTGTAGTGGAGTCCAACAAGAGGCGTTTGACTCACCTGCACTCTTGTATCTGTTTCCACCCACCGTTATTTTACACACTGACTGACAGTTTTGAAAGGAGAAAAGGTACAGGACACCATGCATAGACAGTCCATGCACTGACAGTTTTATCACAGATGACCAGTACTGATGGGGGAAAAACACACACCGAGGAGGAGGACCATCGCCCCCCGTCCACATCCACACAGAGCTTACCGTCTGCATTAACAGACCACGAGCCGTCTGACAGAGTCCAGGAGAGACACAACAGGGTTCAAGGATTAAGACTGACATGTGTCTGACAAAGAGGTGAACATCTGATCGAGACTGTGTCATCTAAGAAGATGAATATGTCTCAGAGTATTTTATTACCTGATGAAACTCAATAAACAGCATCAACAGAGACTAGAAAGTAGTAGTTAGTAGTTTAGTTTGTTGTGTTTTAGTTTTTGATTTTAAAAAAATGAATAGAAATTCTGCAGTAACATGCTGAGATATGCACATTTGACCTGCATAAAAACCTACAAATCTCAAAAATTATTGCAAAATATCACACAAATGTTTAATACCTTTGTATAACATACTAATAAACTAATGTGACTAGCTGCTAATCTCACCCAGTGAAGCGTAGGATCCAGGTGGAAGAGCCGAGGCTGAGCTGAAAGGTGAAGATGACGACGGCACAGCAGAGGACACGGCGGGCATCCGCGTGCGCGCTGTGGCGGTGGCCGCTGCGTTGACATCCACGTCGCTGCGTGAACGTTGGAGAGAGCCTGGAGTGGAAGCTGCAGCAGGTGTCCTGGAGGTGTGCGTGCGTTTGGCTGCAACGACGAGCACAGAGATTGTGTCGAGGTTGTACACTGCTGCTCACATTACAGAAGTTTCATATGAATCCATGTAAAATATGACACGGTAGCAAGGTACACAGGTCGCAAACGAATATGAGTGAAATAGTCTCTTACATCTTGTGCTGCTCCCAGTGGTGCTTTTTACCGACAGGGGCCGACTGAGGAGACAAAAAGTAAAATTAACAAATACATGAGGTAAACAACTTGTTTATGCAACAATATACTGAATAACTTACTGAATGTGGCACAGAAATAAAAAAGAGGAGACATAAATGGCACAGAGATCAATGCAATGAAAGAGAGATCAGAAAATCTAATTTTCATTTTTAATTTGCAGCTGTGTGTGTATTTTTTGGATGTTAACTACTCTTTACTTCTTTAAACGATTGCAGACTTCAGAAAGGTGTAACCTGTTTCAAACCAAACTATTAATAGTTGATTTTACCGCTGCTTTGTGACTAATGTCAAAGGTGTATATCAGTGATATGGGAAGACGAATGATTCACAAGAGACTGATTTAAAAAATTGTTCAACACAGCTGTAAGTGAAGCTGCCATCAAACTGGCAGCTGCTTTCGGACACTTTGTCAGGGGCACATTTGCCAAATTAGAGCTTTACTCTCAATCCAGAACAGACCTCATCGTGATCAGAGAGTACTTTGGAGTAAAACCCTTCTAATATTCTCCAGTTAATCAATAAATGATCCATCAAAGAGGAGGAGGAAGAAGTATCTCACTTTAAACTCTCCTGAGAGGATGATGAGGAGCGATCAGAGGCTGGCAGCGACATCAGACTGTCTCCACTTCTCAGGTGCGCCTGCAGAGCTTTCTGATAGGACGACTCCAGGCTCTGGAACAACTGCTCAGCTTCCCGGCTGAAGTGACCGTGGAAACTCCAGTAACACCTGCAACAGCAAGCCAGAGGGCCAAAACATCAGGGTATACCGAGGTGTGACTTTACGTCTGGATACTACTCAGAGTTTACGTTTCTTTATTCTAAAGCTGCAACAAACTGTGATAAGAGTAAAGTTTATAGAGGATTTTTACCAATTCTTACTGATTAGGAGTGAAACTAAATAGTGAGACTTACTTCCTGGCCACAGAGCGAGCCTCAGCGTCTGCATCATGGATCCCTTTCTTTATGGTCTCCATTAAAACTGCCCCATGTCTAGGAAGGAATGTTTGTGACAGGTCAACACACAGCAACAAAAACATTAAGCACCAAAGATTTGTAGTGTAAACAGTAAAGACACCTGATTCAGAATTAGGATTCAGAACAAAGCTAGCACTATGTCCAGCTCTACACACCCAACTCAGTAATCACAGACTCGTTTTAATCTGTGGGAACAATGCATTTGCTCCACCAGTAACCTTTACACTCACCAGCTGCCCTGCAGTCTGTATCTATTCGGTGAGCTAACAGTGTGAGCTCTAAAAGATCCACTAATCAATATTTTAGGACGTGTTGCTCAGTTTCTGAAAGATGAGTAACAGGAAGTGGCTGCTTGGTCTGAAAACACATTTATATTTTGTTGTTTTACTTAAAACACAAATTTTTTCAGACATTTAACAGGTTATAAAACGTGATATTTGAAGCAAACTTTTGCCCTTTACACCACAAAAAATAAATAAAAACAAATCATTCAAATTATATCTTCTATCTTCTATCACAATGCTCCTAATTATTTACTCTTTCTTACAAATTTCTCCTACTATAAATAAAAAGCCTGGTTTGTAACTGGGTGATATGTAGAATCAGTGTCTCACACACATGGACTGACTGATCGATGAGAACCAGAGAGCTCCCCTGGTGCTGGGGGATGAGCTCGGGTTTCTCCCTGGTGGTGGCAGGAAGCAGTGAGGCGGAAACACAATGAGCCATTTGGAGGCAGACAGAGGTCCCCCTGGCATCACCATGGAAACTGCTGAGATAGACCCCGACCCAGTCGGTGTCATGTTTCCTGACGAGGATGTCTGCGGTCCACGTCATTCATTTTATTCTACAGCTGTCTGTATTACGCAGTACTATTTTGATGAAGTAATGTAGTATTTTTGACTACAAAGTTGTATAATTTATGATCCTAGTTTATCTTGTTCCTGTTTCCACCTGCTCTTATAACTTCTAATCTCTGTTTCTCATTATTGAGTTTGAAAATAAGCGAAAAAAAGCAGGTTTTTGTTCTCACCTCTCCAGAGAGCTTGTCTGCCACTCCTGCAGCAGCAGGTCCAGGAACTCATAGCAGCGTCTGCAGAAGAGAAGAAGAACTGAGCCACAAAGCGTCCAGATCCTTCTGCTTTTTATTTCAATGTAAAGCTTTTCCAAACCTGAGCAGACACTTGGAAAAATTTAATAACTATAACAGAAGACTTAATGAACTTTCCGAAACTCTAAAGAAGCATTAAAAATCTAAAGGAATTATTTAAAATGAACAAAAATCCAAGAATAAACATAAATATATTAAATAGTTTACATGTTAAAATAGAAAATTAAAACATAAATACAAAAAATACATTAATAAATAATATAAATAATAAATACGACTAAAAAACATAAATATAAAGAAATAGATCTAAATATATAAAGATTCATACATTTTTTTTCAAAAACTTAAATCAAAACTAACCAAAGTAAATAAA
>OMLM01002187.1:30174-44489 GCA_900302695.1 Helostoma temminkii | reverse complement strand
AACAAAAAAGCAGTCAATTAAATAAATAAACAAGAAACGTGAATAAAAGGATGCCCCCTCTTGTCTCATAAGAGGGGGCTCTGTGAAATACAAAACTAAATTATGATAATAATAATAATACATAAAGTGCATCATACTCAGTTTCCTCATAGTTAACTCATATTTGTTTACAAATCAACTGAAGAACAGCATGTGGTGATGTTATTTTTCTTGTTCTCTTTTTGATGCATTTACCAAGTTATTACATAGGAGCAAATTGAATTTGATTTTAAATTAAATTGGGTTACATAACAGCTCTACTTAAATGAATTAGTAAAATGCTTTGGCAGTGATGTCCAAATACTGAATGTTAAATGATGTTCTCAGTGGATTAGATAGATTTGTTTAATCGCTCTAAACATGTAAATCAGCTTTAGTTGTTGATTGCTGTGAGTAGAGAGAGAGGAAAAAATGAGGGTGTGCAGTATGCAGATTCTACAGACTAACAGACAACCATATGCTGTAGAAGCAATGATGACCAGCTCTGTAAAGCCATCGTCGGGGGTTATGTTTCTGTCAGCAAGGGAGAGGTCTAATGGGATGAGAATCAACTACAGTATATGCAAAGAATGAAGAAAGAAAGCTACCAGCTGGAATTTAAAAAAAATAAATAAAATTACAGTGACAGTAAGTCGCTGTCTTCTTGTTTTAATGCCCATTTCAACTGAAATGGAGAATTATTGTGTAAAGTGACAGACCCCAGAGGACCAAGGATTGTGCACTTCACAAATGCAAAGTCGCTGCGGCAGAGAGCAACTGCTAGTGGTTATACTGGGCCTGGGCCTGCATTAATGACACATTCTGCTTTAATATGGCATCAAGCAAAAAATAGTATCCCCTTGACATTCATTAGTCTGTCTTATGCAGTGTGTGTGTGTCCTCTGTAGAAACACTGTTCAATTCTTACATTCTTACAGTATTCAAATGAAAAACAGAACTAATAAACAACAGAGATGGCTGTATTAATGGCAGGTTGCTTCAAGTACCTGTAAGATGATCACATATGACCCAGGAGGGAAAGTCTGAGTGTCTGAGCCATTGCCAAACCCAGAAGATTTAATGTGATGATGAAGAAATTTAATAAATGTGCAAAGTTATCACAGAAGCATAAACATATCCTTTGTTCCAACTGGTCATTGACCCTGAAATGTGCATTTGCACATATTTGTTGAGCAAATGCAGCACTTTGCTCTACTACTCTAAACTGCTTAGCAGCAAAGGTTGACCCAGGTGTCAACGCTATGGTGGCTGCACTCTTTCATGCAATAGTAATATGTGAACAGAACCTTAATTTGTGCCTTCATCTGTTGCCCAACAACTGATTAATTGTACATTAACATTGCTCCACGATATATTTTAATGGGGAGAGGTACTGTTGAAGTCTCCTGAGATATTTGCTTGAAAACTTTTTGAATGAGGCTTGTCCTTCTAACCACTCAGAGAATTTCAATAATTCCTGCATTTATAACTTTTGGATATTTTGATTTATTGTAACTTCATAATAACAACCTGAAGCCAGTGCTCAAGAACGGAGAAGTAAGAGAAAATATTCCACAATTAGTATTCCTCCCAAAAAGTGTAGATGATAAGAGACGATGTAACACATAAGTAAATATGACACTTTTTTTTCAATTTTCTTAAATTTACTTATATTTACAAAATACAATTCAGCTGGTTTCTGAAAATGGATAAAAAGCAAACAGAAAAATCACAGATGTTCTTTTTAATTGCATTTTAGAAAATGCAATTCTTACAAATGTTTAACAGATTTAATTTTGAAATACTAACATATTGTGACAACTTCTTGTATTTATGACAGATCACCTAACGCTTAAATTTTTATGCCTGATGAAGTGAGAGGTAAGTTAACATTTAGCAACATTTCCACACAGGCCTTTTTTTTTTTTTTTTTTTTTTTTTTTTTTTTATTATGATCAGGTGAGAACAACAATTTTAAATTTTTAGCAAATGCATATTTTAACACAACTAATAATAATAGAAAAGTAGTTGACCGACAGCAAGTGGAAGTTTAGATGTGTGGACAGATGATTAGAGGAAAATCGGTTTTCTCTGTGTCATTTCGATTCCACAAACACATGGAGCTGAGCAAATGTGTTGTGCATCTGAATGGCATGGTACCTACAACCTGGATGAGTTTTAAAGTGGGCAATAGCATGTATTTAAGTAACTTCAGCACACAGGACACGTCAGTCCTGATTATATTTAGAGATAAGTGCGTGTAATCGTTTGGTACAGTACCAAGGTTTGTGTGTGTATGTATACCATGGTAAGCTGATCAGCTTTTATACCATGTTGCCGTTATCCTGCTGCTGTGTCTGTGTTCTCTGTGAGCAGAGGAGACATGGAAAAGCTGTTATGTCTCTAAATGAAACCAGTCAGGTGTAATAGTAAATGCATATGCTATGTTTTCAATGTTCTTTGCAGTTTGTAAACAGTAACTCATCCTCAAGACATTTCAAGTCTTCCTACATGGGAGGTATGTCAGCAAACAGGAGGGTAGGGGGAGCACAGCTCAAAACCAGGTGTTCCAGAGACCGGCTCTGAGAAAAAAAATTTAGCCAGGGCCGAAACAAAACACAATATTATCTGTCAAAACTAATATTGTCTGCATTTTAAGCAACATAAAAGGAAAAACAATTAATTGTAAATCACTTGTTGATAGCTGCAGACCTAACTGCAAAGACATAAATGACAGTAAGAAGACCAACCACACAATGACCACAATACCCTAATCAAACATTTGCTATTTGCCCATTCACATATTTAACTGTTCTTTTATGTAGGCGGCATGTACATACAGAAAACTTTACAATGACAAACTTGTTCTTTCAACCATTCTGTTTTCAGATGACTCTGCTTTTATTCTGTTTCCTGTCAATGCTGTGTCTATCTCGCTCCCCCACTCCATCCCCTACTCCCTCTTGATCTTGCACACAAACTAATTTAGCTGATATACACAAGACTGAAAGGAAGGTACCAAGTCTGCATATTACAGTGATCTCCTTCAGAGTTTGTTCCCTATCACTGCATCCTTTCACAAAAACTCAACTAGCTTAGACAGCAGCAATTCAAATTAATGAATGGTGTCACGCCCTAACATGAAACACTATAAAGAGAGATTTCATCATTTTACACAGCAGCCTCACTGCCTTTCACAGTTCATCATCATCACTAACCTGTCTGATCAAAAAGTTGTGAGTGATGAGAGCAACTGTGTATAGGCCTGCACACCACACACATTCAATTATACTGTATGTACAATATGCGCTCTCGCAAGCATTTACAGCACACTCCAGATGCATACATGCATACAGCCAGCACACAGGTAGAAACAATAACACCCTGAGAGTGATGAGCCTTGTCAAGCACAGATAAAAAGATAATGTATTACATTTTGAGGTTAGCACAATAGAAAATCATCACAGCAGCTTTCAAAGTAAAATGCCTTCTACACTGCACACTGTCCTTTGAAAGGGTCAAATATTTGTTTTCATGTTTGTCAGTATGTACGTGTGTGTGGACTGTAAGCATGTATGTCAGGGGTAAAACAAACCAAGGCTACTGATATTTTTGTTCTATTGACCTCAATGTTATTAATTTTCTTTGTCAGATTTAGAAAATATTTTCTTTATTTTTATTCAGCTATCCAAGATCAGGTCTTTTTAGATGCCAGTGCTTAAAACGATACTTTACTTGGTATGTTCTTGGCATACATATTTATGCTTACTCCCTGTGTGCATTGGATGTCCCAGTTACAACTCAGTTTTTTGCTTTTCTTTAGTTGGTCTGAAAATCATGGTTTTAATACAAGTAGAACTGGATCTATGTCAAGTGCGGACATATTTTGAGCTTTCTTTCATGTGTCCGGCCTGCCTGCATCCTTTATTGCCCAGGTATTGTTAGGGCTTGCTTGTTGAGGTCAAGAACCTAAAGATGGAAAAACTGTACATACAATATTGTGAAATGGAAATTTTGGTCATGTGGGCATTTTCTTTCATATGAAAGCTTCAACATTTGTAGTTTGAAATGCATAAAAAAATCTAATCCATGCACTCAATAAGAACAGCAGAAGCAGCAGTTAACTTGTTAGTAAGGTGGGTGACAAACGAGCTACAGCACAGTGTCCTGGCATTAGAAATGAGCAGAGGTGTGAAAATGTCACCACAAATAGCCCCTGGTCACCAAATGTCACCTTTCCACTCCACTCCACATCTCTCTATTCTTCCTACTCAGCTTGGATCCCTTCTTTCTAAATCCACCTCTCCTTCTCTTTTCATCTACTCACCATTTTCACCATACACTGCTCTTTTCCTCTTTCTGTCCTCTGCTGCTACACTCTCATCATTCAACACCACTTTCTTTTTCATCTCCTCAAAAGGGCAAGGAGGGTAAGAGAACAAAGTAAAATAATCAGTTTTCTTAACTAAGCTCCTCTGTTATCTGACCTTCCTTCATCTATATTTCCCTATGCCTTTCTTCTGTCCTCCACTCCATCCATAATCTATACAAGCATTTATCCATCTCTCCATTTTCTATCAGCATATCTTGGTCATGGTGCAACAGGGCAATCAGAGGAGCTCCTTTTTTGCCTTACAATAGCATTGAAGCGTCAACATCTATTGTATTGCTTGTATTAAACGTCTTCTCCTCTCTACATTCTTCTCACATGCATTTGCTAACAGTGTGCCACGATACCAAGCTCCTCCTGCAGCATTAGAGGACGATGGCCCACAGGTTATCTGTCTTGCGAGACACTGATTACTGAATCTCCACATTTTCCCAGTGCAGCAGTGTAAGGGACTGTAAACCAGCATGGCCATATCACAGGAGTTAAGCAACATAGCATATCGCTGAAACTAACCAGCTCTAACATCAAACTTTGATATATTAAAGGACTATATTTTCCATCACCAGAGCAGAGCATTGAGCAGTCAAAAGAGACAGAAGAATGGGTATGCTGATGTGGAATGGAGGAAAGAATTGATCGAGCTAAGTGAATAATTGTCAAGAAAATTTGAAACTGAGTGACAATCAGTTCCTAAATGATAGTGGTATAGCTATTCAAAACAGCTGTTGGAGTGTACATTGCAGTATTATGCTTTCTGTGGGTGTGTGTGTACCTGAATGTGTATCTCTTCTATTCATAATGGCCTTTAGTACCGCACTTTCTACCACATTCAAAAGACCAGACATTATGTCACACAGACTTTCTTTCTGATCACACATTTTAAATGTCAATATAGCCAATCTCACACCAGCTGTTGTCATTATCCTATAATTTGGTTGATTTTATTAGTCACCATAGTGACTGTAACAAGACTTTATGGTTATACTGTATATAAGAGAGTCTGCAGCAATAGTTCTCCTAAATGAAGATTTTCCCCTCACCTCCTGCGTCCTTCTTCTTCTGCATGTCTTTCTCTCTCGTAATTACACACAAAAAATTGTTCTGCAGGGAACTTTGTTACAAAAAACAAAAAGTCAGCTGTCAGTAGTATTACATGGCAACTGGACTTCTCTACTCTTTACTTATTTACTCAAAGAAGCTTCATCGCTATTTGGATGAGTAGTGAAATTAGCAAGAAAGAAGTCTAGCTGACTTGAAGATAACTTCCCCTGATGACTGAGAATCTTCATAGTCAATCACACACACAAACACACAAACACACACACACACACACACACACACACACACACACACACACACACAGGGTCTAAAATCAAGAAGTAACAGTAACAGGCATGAAAATTGATGTGGAGTATTTTGCACACACTGCACCATCCAAACATCCATCCATCCATTTTCTGAACTGATTCATCCCCGTAGGGGTCGCAGGTGTGCTGGAGCTAACCCCAGCTATCATACAGGCGAGAGGCAGGGTACACCCTGGACAGGTCGACAGTGCAAACAGGTTGCTTTAAATTAAGGACCACAGCAATTTGTACTGCTTAACAGTGATATGTGTCTTCCATCGTCAATAGTCGATTTTATCGCCAACAGCCTGAGACTATAGCACATTATGCACTTCTCTAAGGGATTATTTGCTTAAAGAATTACAAATTGACTGATCAGTCATTGATCAGTCAATTTGTAAGTGTATGGGAGCATACTGACTGCACTGTGTCAGCTATTAATAGGTGGATCGATCATGTTGATAGGAACCTGAAAGAGCTTGTTTATTGGCACGCAACCTAGAGTACGCCGATGGATTAGCCTGTTTTAGCAATGTTTTTATAAAGGGCGACACAACAGCCATGTGGAAGTACTAACTATCAGACTGGCCTTCAAGGTTTGGGGATAAACTAATATCTATCTAATATACTAAATAGTGTAAAGAGAAGAAAGTGCAACATGAAAAGCACACAGTCCTAATTCATACTTATGGAACTGACAATTCTTTATTTTGCTCATACAGTCTGCTTGCACATGTTTTAGCTGTTAGGCTGAAAAACAAGCATGTTATTGAAAATACTATTGTGCAATGGTGTACAATACTATTTTCAATATAGTATATAGTATTCAATATAGTGCAATACCACACCATAAAGGGGATTGAATGAAACTTAATTTTTCACACTTTAGTGTCTCTAAACTCAATAAATAATCTTTTAAAACAAGCACTACCAGCTACACATTTGGCTGTGGTTTGTCAGTGTAACAGTATGAACATATTTATGCACTGGGTCAGGGGTTTTTGAACTGCTGGCAGCTATATGGTGGCTAATTCCAGCTTTAGATAAAGTGAATAATTATGGAAGCAATCAATAAGGAATGGCGAGAGGGAGAGATAAGCCATTGGCTTATTGTCAAGTGTCACCATCAACGCAGTCTTTTCAGTATAAGTACTTGTGTGTGCACATGTGTGTGTAAAATTACTCTATAGTTTGACTGTTCCTCTTTGTCCTGGTGTGACAGCTAATTAGTTGCTGTCTCAGGAGTAAACTCAATAGGGAAAATGAGAAAATCAGTGCATCCACATATTTATAAATTCAGCTGTTATGGTGGTGGCACACAGGCCATTACAGGCCAGCACTCTGTGGCTACAACATGTGTAACTGTGGCAGAACAATAAAAACTAAAGCATTTATATATGCTAACATAGTCTGCAAAATATCTGTAGTACCAAATCAAGAATTTAAACATTTCTCCTTCCATAGTTGGCAGTCATTTTAAGTTACTTGAACTGAAAACAGCCAGTTTATAAGTTTGTAATTTAACAGCATATTCTTACAAGTTGCAGGGGAATATCCTTGTAAAAAAAATGTTTGCTTAATAAAATGTATGACAACAAACAGAAGTTGTGGGGTTTATCATATGCAATATGTATAAACAGAGGAGAGCTGAGCTCATGATCAGCAAGGACGCTACTGCAATTGTTTATTGAGTGTTCTGTGAGACTCCTCTGTCTTGCTCTTTCTTGGTCCTTTGGTGACAATTAAACTATTGATTTAGATCAGACCCTCTGCTACACAAATTTCTGATAAGGACAATTCACATGGGTAATCAGAAGGTGAACTGGTGTTGGAAAAAGCCAAGGACAGACTCTTTATCACAGGAATGGCTCATACAGCTTATGTGACTGAGATACTGCAAAAAAAAAGGGACACAAGCAAACAGACAAGATTCTACTTCCTTCCTTGAGCTGATTACACATTTTCATCTTCTTTAATCCAACAGAGACTTTAATTCAACAAGACCTGGTGAAATGGTAAAGGTAAAAGACCACACCTGCAAAACAAAATCTCTAAAATATGTTTCCCTGAGTTTAGAGGCAATGAAATAGTAGAAAATGGTTATGGCCTAAGAGTTTGTATGTGTCTGATGGATCATCATGCCCTCAGGCAGCCATACACGTGCACGCATGCTCCATCTCTCCGTCTCTCACACACATACACACACCTGCGCACGCACGCACGCACGCACGCACACCAACACATGCATACACTCGATAAATAGGATAGAAAGAATGAGCCATGAGACAGACCCAGGGAGAGATATTAGCTGCATCCCTCCACCCCCTACCTGTCTCATCAAATATGATGTGGCCATATAAAGACAGTCTGCAGCAGCAGGAGAGGAATGCTGAAGCAAAGACTTTTCACTGACTAAAGTAATAGGCAGGAGAGAGGGAGCCAGAAAAACAGAAAGAGGGAAAGCACAAGACATAGTGTTAGTAAAAGCAAGAAAATGTTAGTAAAACTCTGTGTGCATGTGCAAGAAAGAGAAAAAAAGGCAGAAAGAGGCTGTGATGGTATATGAGAACATAAGAGAGAAAGAAAGAAAGAGCGATGAGAGATGAGTGAGAGCAGAGCAATCCTAATACTGGATAAAACCTGAAATATACCATTCTGTCTGATCTCAGCCATCCTGTGAGTCGAGCCAAGAAAGCTTTGAGATGCTCCATGCACATTAACCTCTACTCATCCTCCACCCACACCCCTCCTCTGCCTCATCACTCCTTCCCTTCCTATCCACACTAAAGTGAGCACTTCAAACATGCTGACATCAAGAGCAAAATGACTGACATATAGGTTTATGTTTGCTTCATTAGCACGTACAGAACATATGATTACCTTCACAAAAGGCAGATGGAAGAACACAAGAACCCATCAAAGCTCGTTTTTTTTGCCAATTCATTACGAGTTTGTAAATCATTTTAGGTGTCAAAGAAATCACAAAGACATTGTAGAAATATTGATAGAAATTTTATAAACACTTTTAATGTGTATGTTCCTACAATATAGCAGACTGAGCAGTATTTTTTCTTTTTATTCCCACTTGTTACATTCAACTTTAATGTTTTTTGCATATTTGCATTGTAATAATATTCCTAAAATGGAGAAAATTGCTATTATTATTTGCATTTCTAAAATAATTGGGCATTTCAAAAACAATAAGTCCAATTCCAGGCTTGTCCTGCTCAGAGATGAAGTATCTGCAGTCCCATGCGGTGCATGTTTTTATTAAGCTTCATGTTTTGGTTAAATTTATTTTATTTCCACCGAGTCTCTTAGAGGGAGGGCTATGAATATTTCACTAATGTCCCTTGGCCCATTTCTAGAACACACACCTCCTTGAATGCAACAGTAGTTTCTCCAGCAGTTTACATTAAGAGGCACTGTGATGTACATCCTGTGATGTACTTGGTGTTCACATGGAGATAAACACTGATACTGCATGAATATGAAGTCATAGTTGCAGTTTCATGATAAACGGACACTCTTCTCATGAAACAGCCACACTTCTTCTGATAGCGCTTTGCTTTAAAGTTTTTTCCTTGACTTAGATGTTTCCTGGCCTTTATGCTGGATAAAACGTCTGCCAAATGACTAAATGTAAACATAGTGTAAATTAAGTATAAGATCACAGAAATATGACTATACTTAGAAAGTGATAGGCCTCTCTACAGATGTTCTATTGCAGCATGTTTCAAACCATGTCCTCAAATACCACAGTCCTGTTTGTATTCCAACTATCCTTGGCCTACCCAGTGCCAATTACCTGGATCAGGTGTGTTCAGTCAGATACTGGGAGATGCCATCTTAGACGAGGAAGGGGTGGGGCTTTTGATTGACTGAGCACACCTGATTAAGGTAACCAGCTCTGGGTAGAGCAGAACAACCAGGGCAGTGGTATCTAAGACTGGGTTTGAGAGCCACTGTTTTAAGTCTGGGCAGTGGTTGGGTCACTCAAGCACAGTCAAATACTTCAGGACTGTCAGATGGTTCAGGTGACTGTGGTGCAGAAATGTGACTGCAACCCCAGTCTCAGGTCATGTGCACACTGGAGCAGGTTTTCTTCAAAAGCTCTAAGTAATTGGCTGCATTCATCCTTCCCTCATTACTGTACAGACTTCCTCTCATTGTCACCGAGATGCATCTCACAGCAAGATGCTGCCACCATAGTGATGAGCAGTGCCTGGCCTGGCACCAGACATACTGCAGAGTTTAGAGTTGTGCTAAAAGAGTTTGTCTCATCAGACCAGAGAGCAATTTTTAACATGCTCTGAGAGTTATTGCAATTTGGCAAACTCCAAAAGGGCTTTCATCAAACACTCAAAGTTGTGATTAATGGACTTCTATTGAAATGGTCTGAAGCTCTTGCAGATCTGTTTTGTCATTTAAATATAGGATCTTGACCCAATACTGTAAAATTGGAGCATTTGTATTAAGTATACAGATGGGGAAATATAAAATTTTTATTATTTGGCAAATCCTACCAGTTCATGCAAGGGTTGCTGTCACGGCTTTGAAGTGAGGGGTCATTTTTAATTTATAAAAAACTGATATATCAGGGGAGACAGATATTCCCAGATTAGAACAACCATTAGGAAACCACTTTAAAACTATTTATTTTTAGTTACATCAGACATCACCAAAGTGACTTAAACACTGGTTAGGCTGATTAATACTTGTATCCTGCCTCATAGTCAGGATGACAAGTAAATATTTTCAGGGTAGAAAAAATAAACACATATCATCTGGAAAACAAAAATGTAAAGTTAATCCAAATCCCACCAACAAACAAAAAAAAAAAACATACAGATTGAAACATACAGTACACAGATATGGAAAGGGATAAACCACAGATTTTACTTGAACTACTTACAGAGAAAATCAAAAATCTGTGATTTGGACATTTGCTTAAACCTTTATCTCATAAGACAAAAATATTTTTACTGTTTTACTGACTACTAATTACTGACGTAATTAACCAACTTTTTATCAGTCCTGCACAGTATACTATAAATGTGACTTTTCATTAATTCACAACATGCATTGCCTGACACACAATGATTGTGTTTGCCAAAAAGTTATTGTGATTGCAGTTTTCCAGATGATTACTTACATTTGAGTACTTGCTAAGTACTTATACACATAATTTAAGACGGTTTTTGCCATATAAAATGATGACATCCATATAGAAGTTGCTCCTTCTATCAAATTCTATAAGTTCCTTTCATGAAACTGATTACACAGAAACCTGTTGAGTATTTCTACCCTAAATATCACAATTACCCTAAAAGGGCAATGACTTGTAGGATCTTATAAGATCTTGTAGTTAAATTAAATTTATAACAAAAGGTTGTTGCTAATATCCAAACATTATAAAGTCTTGTGTGTAAACAAACAAAGCACTACCACTTTTTTAATTAACTGCATGTATCAACCGTGTGAATTTCACTACTACAGAAGATTTTAATAAACTGCGTTCATGTCTAACATTAAACAATCTATGGCATCAGTTTATCCTATGCTGGTGCTGAGAACAGACTCTCTGCTGGAAACCTTGTTTAGTCTCAGCTTCAGTCAAATGTATTAATTATGAATAGTTCAATAGACTCAATCTTTAAATAAAATCAGTTCTTGTTTCGTTCAGGACTACTTCACTACAATCAGCATGTGCAATATAGGTTTAGTGGGTTTGCTGACCGTAACGAGAGAGAAGACATTGCATTTCTCCAAATTCTTCCTCTGCTTATTCAACATGGGTTTGGCTGTTTGGCTGCTTGTATTTCCTCAGTAATTACAAGCCAATTAAAATATGTGCCTATTTAGCATCGTCATCTGAGGGAAAATACACAACTTTGACCTCATCTCTGCTCCACAGGTGTATGTGGCAGTGAACAGCTTCCCTCCCCAACAAAGAAAGCAAGGAAGTAGAACTTGCAGTTGGATTTTGTGATCGTCACATATCTTAAAATATCTCCAAAATGCTAGAATTTTTCAACCTTGGATAGGAGCAGTTAACATAGTGCTGCAGTAAAGTTAACACTTCGAGTTCAGGTCTACTTTTGGTTCGCAGAGTTTCCAAATGTAGAATGAGAGGCAGAGCCTTTAGCTATCAAGCTCCTCTCCTGTGGAATCAGTTTCCAGTTCAGGTTCAGGAAGCAGACATCCTCCTTACTTTTAAGACTATGCTTAAAACTTTCCTTTTTGATAAAGCTTGTAGTTAAAACTGGTTCAGGTGACTCTGAAACATCTTACTATGCTGCTATAGATTTAGACTGCTGGGGGGCCCTCCCTTGACACACTGAGCTCTCCCTTTTTTCTCCATCTACTCATACACCATCATTGCATATCATTAACTTTGGGTTCTTTCTCTATTCCTCTATCTCTCACTCTTTTCCTGTCTCTTTCTCTCGCTCTCTCCCTCCCTCAGCACTTCACATATTAAGGTCAGAACATTACTATGTTATTTAGAGAGAGAGACCTAACAAAACCCCCCACAAGCAAGAACAGAGCAACAGCTGGGAGGAAAAGCTCTGCCTTGACCAATGGGGGTGAGTGGAAAGAAAGAGAAAAGCACAACAGGTCACACAAACAACTTTTCCTCTTTTTATATCTCTAGGATTTTCACTTTTATCGCTACACTTTCTACTTACCCCTTCATTCTTAAAAGATGGTAAAGCATTTGAAAAAAATAATTTTGCCTGGATAGTCAAACACTTTGAAAGTTCTTTTATTTACTTTAATCTAATTAAGTTGTTTGCCAGGAATCAACAAAACCTCTTAAGAAAATTATACTGCTTTTCACAGGGCTCACTAAGAAAATAAAATGCAACTATTCTTCATATCCTATAACTAATAAATAGTTCTAATTATGTTAGCACAATTGGGAATTGTCATACCACAGATGTCTGTAACAAAACAGACACAATTAACATAACCAATTCAATAATTTGCTGTTATTTTGCACACACATTGCACTTGCACTAGATTATCTGTTTGTCAACTCAGTGTTGCACTGCTATAGGTCACAGAATACAGTGGCAATATGTTGAGGACAAACACTCATCCTTCTCACACACGTTAAGACTCTACATAAATGTTTAAATCTAAGACAGGTTATTTACTGTATTGTACTGTACCGTCCTGCAAATACTCAATTTGCATTTGTCTCCTTGATTTAGAATGGCATTGCTGAGCTTCATCCATTTGTATACATCAGCCTTTTGTTCTTAACCGATACCTGTATTGTCAGAGAGAGAAATGCAAAAGAGACTAAATAAACACATCAATGAAAGACCTTAAGATAGATTTGTTGGCTGTGAAGTAAAAAAAGTATATAAACATATAGCTGTATTTTACCAACTTTGAACCGGATCTAAAATTAAACCAGCTATTGGCAATCCATCTCTATACCTGAAGCACCACAGCGCTACATCCCTGATACCACAACTGTTATGCCCTGAAAAGTAAAAGATAACAGAAAGGGGGAAAATCCATTTTACATCTATCTAAGCTGTAGCACATCTAAATGGCTTTCTCTCTCTGTCAAAACTGTTTATCTAATAGGGCTTGACAGCTCAACCCCAATATCACTACTATTATGCCAACTGCTAGTTCAAACCTCTTCACTTATATATATAATGAATTTTAGGATACTATATATTTTCATGTCGCTGTAACATGGGACAATCCATACTCTCCTTGTTTATGATGGCAGTGGCAGCAACTACAGGGTTTAAGGTATCTGGCATTTCAAATTAGGAAAAATCAGGGAAAAGAAACATGATGGATTGTTTCCCCTTTTCTCTCATGTAGAAGGTAATTCATTTGCATGCATGGTTAACCCAAAAAATAATAGCTTCTCATATTTTCATTTGAAAATTCATTTCATCTGACGATGACAATCAACCACTCCTCCACCCTGACTCCTGACTAATCACACACACAAAAAAAAACACAATCTACTGTTTGTAACACTGAGAAATGTTTACTAGATCTGTACTTCACACAACTGTGATTTGTATTTATTTATTTTAAAAATACTGTTCAACACTGTGTAGACAAAAATCTTCAGCCATCTTTGTCTCTCACTTTCCCTCTCTCAGTGCACTTATTGTGAACACAGACAATACTTCGCCAGTTGAACACCAAAATCTTTATTTCTCCAGCAGCAACATTTTGCAGCAGTATTTTATGTTGTGATTGAGCGTGACCATAAGGTATGCAGCAAGCTGTAAATGTATGGCTTTTTCATTATAGATAAGAGCCGCAGAGAGACAGAGAAGCAGTATAGTGCATGTCCTTGATTTAGTGGCATCGATCCCTATCTGCTCTCTAGCCTCTTTGATTTGTTATGTGTAAAAGTGTGCGTGCGTGTCTGTATGTGTGTATGTGCGCGGGGGGGCCTATGGCCATGCAGAACTCAGGCAGAGATAAGGTTATCGCAACACACCTAACTGATATGATTGGCAAGGTGACAGGAGGCCACTGAGAACCTTCAGGGGATGACTTACCACCAACAC
>OMLM01002187.1:8738-30080 GCA_900302695.1 Helostoma temminkii | reverse complement strand
CACACACACACACACACACACACACACACACACACACACACACACACACAGAGTGACTGACCTTAAAATAAGTTTAATCTTTTGTTTATCCCCATCACAAATGGAGGCAATATCTGCATGAAACACCACTGAGACGTCAAACAGCCATTGCAGACTTCAAAAGATGCTGCTTATTATTTTCAGCTAGTGAGCTATCGGTTTTGATAACAACACCCCCAAGAGAGACAGAGACCGCAAAGGGAGTGGATAGTGAAGGAAACAAGGAATAAAAGAAGCATACAAACATGGTTTGGAAACATGGAGTTCCTCTGCCTCTCTGAGATAGTGAAAGCAAGTAGCAAAAAAAGTCAGACCACAGAGAGTGCCACAGAGACATGCATCTGTAAAGCAACACTGTGACAAGAGATACAGGGAAAGCAGTAAGATAGACGAAGGGATGTGGAAAGAAACAGAGAGGAACAAGCAAGAGCAAGGGAGGAAGAGATGGATAGGCCCTAGTTACTTGATTGACTCTAAGACAGATGGGCACACACTACCAGAGGCAGCCAGGAGAAAAAAAAATAAAAAATGCACATACAGCCAGACAGAAAGCAAGGCAATTTCTCTCCAAAGCAATACTTTTCGTTTGGAGCAGAGGTAGAGGAGAAGAAAAAATAAAAAGCCATTTTGTTGACTGATTTGAGTCCATCAGTGATTGAAGACTGATGTGGTTTTGCACACATACATACTGTACGGTCTGTCACATATGAATTAAATTAAATTAAATAAATGCACTTTACTTTTCTTGCTACTCTATCACCATAGTGTTTTCTCTGCTTCTATTTCCAATCTCTATCTAAACCATATTTTCACACCCGTTCTCCCTGCTGTGGTCTGCTGCTGGTAAAACACATTCCTGATAACGCACATTTATCCCTTCACTTTATCAGAGTTGTGCATAGCCAGGAGAAAAGGCAGAGAGGAAGAAGAGGGGAGAACTGGAAGGAAATGGAGGATATGGGTGAAAGATGGCAAGAAATGTATAGAGCAAGGTGTGAGGAAGAAGGAGAGAAGTCAGAAAATGAGAATGGTGAACAGCAGGAAGGTGACCGAGTAAGGGATGAGTACAAACAGCTGAAAGGATGGTGATGAGATAAATACGATGAGATGAAGGAAAAATCGGAGGGAGTAGAACAGATTAGTAATGGGAGGGACATAGGAAGGCAGGATGGAGGACGAGATGGATTGGTCCTACATGAGCGAACCTGCAGAAACGGATTTATCTATGTGATGCATGATGGGAGCCAGTCCAATAAGACAACCAATCACAGTCTCTGGTCTGAATGGGACAACCAATCATGAGCCTTGGCTGCCGTCATCATTCCCCATTTCAGATAACTCCCCAGCACATCATGTCCATCCTTTACCCCATAGCAAGCTGCACACTACCCTGTGTGTGTGTTCTCATATTGGCATATTGTGCTGTGTGCGCGCGTTTGTGCCTATGGCTGTATTCTGATACCAATACATCTTAGATATCACTCTATGTGAGAATCCTGGTGTGGCACTAGATCTCTTCTATTGTCCCTTTATTGTGACACAGAGATGTGCTGAACTAGCAAAACACAGCAGCAGATTGTTTAAGTTTGTATTGTGCTGGATAATGCAACTGCAATTTAAGTCGAGTGCCCTGAAGCGCACTTAAGAAATAGTATTCTTTGAAGCACACAATGCAAAAAGCCCATCCAACATAACAGGTAATTTAATTTACACAGTGCTGAGTCTTAAAAAAAGTTGACCATAAGGTTTGGATGTTTTTATTGTTCTCAACTTAATGCACCTGGGGTCAACGTCCCCATTGAGGTAACAGTCATAGTTAAATTTTAAGTTAAAAGGTAATTCCAGTTTTCTACATGCAATCAGCAGACACCTTCTCTTCACTAGTTTTCCATGGCTGCACCATGCTAAACCATGACATATAGTAAGTGTACAAGTACAATCTCACGGCAGGACATATTGATGTGTCTTCAGCAGCTAAACTTATGTCCGTCTGTGCTGGGGACTGAGAGTGAGTGTTCGTGCTCACCAGGGCAGAATCCTTACAGGAGAAATGCAGTTGTGTAGAAGAAGAAGAAGAAGAAGGAACCCTTATAGTCCCACAGTGGGGAAATTTGCATTTTGGACAGGCTGCCCCTTTGAGACGCCAATTTACCATTTTAGTGCAGCTTCAC
Source organism: Helostoma temminkii (assembly GCA_900302695.1). NCBI lineage: Eukaryota > Metazoa > Chordata > Actinopteri > Anabantiformes > Helostomatidae > Helostoma > Helostoma temminkii. The sequence continues at coordinate 27,870 of OMLM01002187.1, read as the reverse complement.
TAGCGCTGCTATTCTTCCAGAAAAACAGGTCCATCCAACCAGATTTAGACATATTCTGCCCTCTTGTCAGCAGAGGTATGGTGCAAACACTCAACTGTGCAATTACCTACCTATTTCCAAATAAAGTGGTTTGGTCATCTGACAATTACTTAGCATATTTACTGCCTGCCATATTACCACTTGTGTTTAGCCTCTACATAGAAGCAGTTGGTAATATTAAGTTCATCCAGTAGAAATAGTCAAAAATACAAATACAACAATCTCACTTCAAGTGCAAATCTTTTTTACTTTAAAAAAATATTCATTAAATGTAATAACAACAATTTTATTGGCAGCGTACACATTCAGACCAAAATATCAGCAAGTCATGTTGTGCTGAGGAAAATTACAAAATTACTTGCAAAACAGTCTGTCACTTTTCACACACAAACAGCAGCTTCAAAATTCTGTGTTGACAGCAACAGAGTGTGTGAGAGAGGGAGCGTGAGAAAATAGAGTGAGGAAGAGAGACATCATATGACACATTTTCATAGGAGTTGTGAAGGTCAAAGCATCGGGATGTGCTGTAATTGTTGGAGACGTTTTAATTAAAGCGTTTTGAGAAGGTTTTCAAGGGGTTGCAGCCTGTGGGGTACAGACTGATCCTACTGTCACAGAAACTCACACAGACTGACGTGTGTGTGTGTAGTGATGCATGTGGGTGTGTGTACACGTCTGTGTGTGCTCACATGTAGCAACAAGAGGAGACAGTTTGAGTCTCCCAGCACTGTTGTGACAGGCTTGTTTGAAAACAGATTTCTTTTTTCCTTTTGCCTCTCTATTTTCTAATTGTTGTTTTTTTTTGTTTTTGTTTTTTTTTCCTGCTCTTCCTCCCATTTGACCAAGACCTCCCTTCCCCTTCTATAAAACAGTGCATGTAATTTCCGGAAGATGAACTGTCACTGATTTTAAGTCAGGTAAACCTTTTTCTGAGGTTTGTTGTGCTATTTATAAGCCAACAGAGAGCTGTGGCATACAGTTGTTGCAGAAAAAAACTCTTCACAGCCTGACTTCAACGTGAACTTCATGACAGCTTAGGTTAAAACTCCAAAAACCTATGAAGTACTTGCTAAAAATATATTTAAATATATCCCAAAATATAGTTTTTATCTGTTATGATTGCAAATTAGCAAAAAAGTCATATTGTAAATATTGTGACCAATACTGCAATTGCAAAGTAATAAACAGTAACAAACAGTATAATAAGACACACACTAAGCACATACAAAGGATATGATCTCATCAGTGCTGGCATTTCTATACAGGTGAGCTAGGTAATTGCCTATAGCAGCACTTTGGCAGGGGTGGCAAAAAAAAAAAATTGTCAATTACACAGCAGATGAGGTGCCTACATGTGTGCAGGTCTTTTAAAAAGTATAATCCTTTAAGTATTTCTCTGCAGATCTCGCAGAGAAAAATACAAGTGTCAAAATGCATCACTTCAAACAACTAGCGAGAAGGTTCTCTCTGCTTATTGGTCAGATGTGTTTGCCATAGAACAAAAAAGTTAATAAAGGAAGAAGGTCCTGTGTTGTTGACTACTGCACGTTTGTGTGACAGGAGAGAGACAATTTCACAATGAATGTTAACGCAAGTTGGTCATCCCGCTGATTATTGTTTAAGTTATATTGCCCACATAGTCATAAGCCTGATGTCTGTGAGGCATTTCACCTCCTCATGTCGCATTTGTCCGCGATTAATTAGGCAGCAGTTTTTCGTGTACAAACGAAAGAAATTATAATCTACACATTTTGTTTTGGTACACTTTCTCACCAGGAGGATTGCACCAGAGATCGCTAGATGATGAGGATCAAGACCACCTCTTTTTGGGGGTCTCGTGTGGTTGTTCTGGTTTGTTGCAGTTTTGGTTCGCACCCAAGTGCAATTAAAGTGTTCAAACCAGACAAAACGAACCGCACCAAAAGGAAAAATTAACTAGTGTTTGTTTTAAATGCACTAAAGTATGTAGGTGTGAAAGCACCCTAAAACTGTGTGATTGTCCCTCTCTTGACCGCAGCCCTCATGAATCATAACAGAAGATATGGAAATGATGGCACTGCATGTCTTAATGGCCAAAATGACTGCAAGCATAAAAACACATTTTTTAACTAATTATTAAAGGAACAAGTACTCCTAATACATACAGATTTACAGTTAAAGTATAACAATGCAGGCTAGTTGGTTTGGCCTTTGTGGGTTTCTAATATGATATATTGGAAAAAGAGGGGTGGCAAAATTGTTTGCTGCCTAGAGTAGTAGATGTGCATGTGCTGGTCCTGTCTAGAGTGAATCAAACATTGGAATTAACTCAAGCTATTAAAACCCATTTATGTTTTGAGAAATTAAATTTAAACCAAAAGAGTCAAGTTAAATTTAAATGTCACTTGGGTTTAACAAAATCAATCAGGTTAACTATGTGTTGTGACAGGTTAAACTTAAACATACAGAAGCCTCCTCGCAGTTAATGCTTACTATCAAAAATACATTTAAATAAAAGACATTTTGAAACTTTACTTTTGTGTGCTAACATGTCAAACACAAAAATTAGCAATCACATTATTTATTAAACAACCTTAAACATGGAGTAATAATCTGACATTGTAAGCTGTTGTACCTTCACTATTTATGTTTATTCCTGTGGTATCAGGGCAAAAATCTACAGCTTTGACCAGACTCCTCAAGCTAACACCTAGTTCAGGACTCACAACTGGCTGCTGATGCCATAGCTTCCTCGTATGTGTCTCTCTCTCTGTTGGCAGCTTTACAGGCAGAATAAAAGCATTTTAGCCAGTGTAGATTTAGCCACTAATGGTCACTAATCATATCCTGTATCCTGTCTTATAGACCGAAGTTGCCTGAGGTTATACATAGTGCCTCAACAGCATTTCAATTAAACTAAAAGAAAGAAATATAAATCACTCATTCATGACAGTGACCATTTCCAACATGTGCCATGATTTTCTGTTTTGTCTATTCTCATAATATCACCTAAACTTGTACAGTGTGGCCTCTTACCCATCTTGTCAGTTCTGCTTTTCACATCATGACCTACATCACAAACAGCATTCAACAAGTCATAATAATCATGTGATTCCATACGACCCTAATGCTAAATGAATGTCTGCAAAAAATTTCATGACATATCCAACAGCTATTGAGATAGGCCAAACTGGTGAAATGACCAACAGAAGAGATGAGCACATCCAACTTTTTGTCTCCTGATACAGATACCAAACTATCATGCTGAGCACGGATCCAAAACCAAAGCCTTCTTTTTTCCATAATTTAACTGCATGGAGGAGAAATGAAAAAAAAAATTGATGTGAGGTGATGTTAGGCCAGGTTTTTGCTGTAAATACAAATGCATAGAAATAACTTAATATTTATTTAGTTTTACAAATTGTACAAATGCAAAGTCTTTGTTGCATCTTTCTGTTCACTGTGCGAATAATACATGTCAGTGACGCATTACAGTTCACTCTTGTTTTCATACAATCTGCCATCTGGATCACTGGAGGCCAGGACTGAGGTTAGCTCCAAAGGGATCCCTTATCAGAATCCCCAGCATTACAGCAATCATTCACTTGGCATGACAGTAGTGTGTGTGCTAGATGTGTTTTTGCATTGTACTGTATGGGTATGCACTGTGTATGAGTGAGTCTATGTATATCCATGGTGAAGCTTTGTTCTTACCGTATGTCCTCACTATGTGCTGCAGTATTGATTGCTGATGGCCAGAGGCTGGCTGCCTATTGATCCAAGTGCTTCCATAAACATGTTGAGATGACTTATGGTGTGTGTGTATTTGTATATGTGTGTACGTGTGTGTGTGTTTTTGTGTATGCACGACAGAGACAGCAGCACAACTGTGCCTAGATGATGGGATGGTTCACTGTGAGGGTGGACAGCCTCCATGAAATACCATTGTAATTTTACCCGCATAAAATCATGAAATAATGCCGCCATGTACAAACAAGCTCAACAGCACACCGGGGAAATAAAAGCTTTGACCATTTAGCCAAAACAGAGTATCTCATTAAGAACATCAGTCAAAAGCTGTGAGAGCAGACCATCTTCATTTCAGATAGTGCTGGCCTAAGCACTTAGCTGGACTGATTCCTTTCCATCACCTGAGAAGGCCACATGGATGAATCTAAACAACTGATTTGCACAGACAGACATGGAAGAACTGTGTGTGCATGTGTTATTATTGTCTGTATATGGCCAAGCTTGTGACTTTTAGTCCTTGGTAAAGATGAGAAATGGGGACAAAAGCCATTTTTAACTCCAAAATGCAAACTGCCAACAGTAACATAAGTAGATTCACATAAACATACTGTATTATATGATGACACTAAGGTTCTGCGCTGAAAACAACAGATTTTGTCAGTGGCATAAACAAAAACAAGGTCATTGTGCTGCCAAATCAGATCAGGAATATGGCTCCTCTGTGCTCCAATATTTTGTCAGTATGACTGAAGTTATTAGATTCTAGTCAAAATGTAATCTTTAGTGGCATTTCAAATTTATCCAGAAGAAGTACTTGTTTTAACAGATCTGTTGACTGTATATATGCTATACTATATATGAATTTAGCAAATAACAATGTATTGGATATATGCAATGGTATAAAATATGGGAATTTAGACTACAAATTGTAAACATAAATAAACTGAAAAGTGAAACAGATGTGTTATATAACTTCAGAAAATATGAATTGAAAATTAAAACAAAACATATACAGCTGCTGGGTGTGTAAAAATGAACAAAACTATTAAAACAAATTTATATCTTCCAGAAAACTGTCACGCACTAAATTAGGATCTAAGAAAATTACACTGCTGCAGTAATGAACCTGTCTCAAACATACCACCTTCATACATAGTAATTAGGGCAACTCATGAGTTAAAACACTTTTCCAAGGGCTGCTGCAGACAGTTAGGTCACCAAATCTCTAATGAGCATGTAAAGTTTGCTTAACAACATTGGACGTTGGGTTGTGCAGTCAGATGACACATAAATAGAGGTCACCACTGGTTCAAAAAAGAAAAAAAAAAAAGGAGGACATCAAAACAAAATTTAATCCCCATGGCCAAACACTGTAGAGGATATCTGGGATTGAATTATTGCTTTGTGGGGAACTGGGAATTTTGTTGGAGATTAAAACTGTGTCCGCAACAACTCTCTTCTAAATCTGCAAAGAGACAGTTTATGGTCATGCAAATGTTTCTTGTTTTCTTGTGATTCAGATGCCTAACCAAACAGGAATTGTTTAGCATTAGCATGGCACCACTGCACCAAATCAGTCTGCACTGCAACTTCTGTAAATCCTTTTAGACAAATCAAAGTTGCATTATAGGGTTTTTACAAAGACATTCTGAGTCTTGGTGAATGAGTAAAAGGGTTAGTGTGTGCACTTGTCTGTTTAGTGTTTACCTGCTCCAGCCTCAGGTGCTGGGTACATATTTAAAGAGCTTCTTACAGGATGGAGTATTCATGTTGGGAGAGATATGATCTCAGTCGGAGAAGCTCTCATAGAACATCATTATAGCAAATGTTCTTTTTACATGTTGTGTATGTGGCTTATTTGCATGCATTTAGGCTGGTGCGTGTGTGTGTGTGTGTGTGTGTTGTGTGTGTGTGTGTGTCACATCAAGGGAAATCACCCTGATTGCCTCAATGAAGGGGGCATAAATCATAATCTCCACTATAATCATCTGGAGCAGTTTATGTTTGCAATGAATCTTCTTATCACAACTGTGCTGGGTGTCTCACAAATCAGACTATGGCACCTGTTTCACTACGAGGGGGGCTAGATATACACTACATCCAAACTCAAATATAGATATTTCATACTTAAATTATCATCTTTATGTGGCTGACATGCTGTGAGAGACTACAAGTCTGTGGCTCCGAGGTCATTTTCAGCTCTGGGGGAAAATCAATATTAAAGTGCAAGAATTAATGCATGTTTAAGCATCTGCTTCAGAATCCTATTGATCAAATTGTCTTTTCAGTGATGCTGGACCTACCCAAGTAGAACGCACTAGGAAAATCTCTAGATATTAACACAGAGATAGCTGACAGCCTGAACATCTGCTCTACAGATGCTAAAATTGAGCTGGCTTAATGAGAAAGCATGAATGTTAACACAAGTTCACACCTGGAAAAATACCTGTTGTGTAGTACCTGTTTATAATCAACTTGACATTCAAAACCTTTACTCTAAATCTTCTAGTTGCTCTCACTCAATTGTACTTAATGACATGTTCAGTGACATAACAAAGGTGAAGCTAGTGGACACAGAGACAGCTTTAATGTGCTGCAACACATTGAAAACCACATTGAAAATCTATGGAAATATTTTCATGTAAACCTGGACATACAAAGTTTGAAGATGTAGAAACACAAGATACTCTCTTTGGGGAACAAAGCTTGATGTATTGACCCACTAGACCTCACCAAATAACAACTTTAATGTTCTGTTAGCTCTAAGGCAATGTTTGCCTCACAATGCTACTTAGCTGCCTTTAGAAACTTGAGTTACGTTAATTAAGTCGTAACTGTGACTACAACTTGATTTACTTGAACAAAAGTGTTATCCGTATCTGTGCTTCAACGCAGGGCATAAAACATTAGGTGATCTGACCTTTTGTACAAATTAGTTAACATGGGCAATGCCACTGAATTGCTTACCCTGACGTAGAAATATATAGTGCAGAATCTAAATATTTCTTGATGATATTACACTAACTTTCTGATTATTTCCAAGCTTACCTTAAAATATAAGAGACTTTTCAGGTCAGTTTTTGGCCCCATTGTAAACACACAATTCATACATAATCTGGACAGATATTTCTCAGCTCTCTCACCTCTTTACATGGGATAATGTTTTTTGTTTGTTTGTTTGTTGTTACAGAATGTAGTAACAGTTGTTACTAATGTGTGCTGGGGGGTCCACCTATCTGCAGTTACTGAATATACCAAACACAATCGTGTCTCATTTCTCTGGAGACATTTGCAAAACTACACTAAAGAAGACTTTAATTGATGGAAGTTATTTTGGCTCCAGCACAACATACAACTTTCTAAAGTCCTGTTTTAAATGGTAAAAGAAGTTGGCTGCAGGACAGATACAATCATAACTGTTGTAATTATTTCACCTAACGATTTATTTAGTCTATCAATTATTTTTCAATGTTCTTTTGTCTATTTCTGTTGCACCATAATCTAAATACCTTCAAAAGGTTCCTTACACTAACATACAGCACAATGTTAATATAAATCATTGTTGTTTAGTTTTATAGGCCAATGCATGAACAAACTGTTAACAACTTTCATGCACTAGTGGTGTCGCCATTCTAGCATCTGCATCCGCTCTTCCATTGACTTCCTGTCTGAAATATAACAGCAGGTTTTGTATGAAAAGCTTGTGCATAGCAGTTGTGCTGCTGTGGTAACATGAGGCCATTTCAGTTTAACAAAGCACAGAGCACCATTTTAATAGGTCTCTGTTTGAAGAAACCCATACTTTTAATGATACTGTACAGAGCGTAGGCTCTGTAGAAAGAGAGCAAGCTTTACTTGGGGTGTAAGGAGACAGTAAGTGATGCAATTATGAGATCTGACATTTAAACACCCACCCCTGTTTTGACACTCACACATACACACACTATACATATACACTCTCTACAGAGCAAAGGATTGACATGTTCGCCTACATGAGGAATAACAAACATATGGAGTCTTGCTTCTTTTCACACATGGTCTCTCTATAGATGACATTTGTGCTAGAACAAAACAACGCAGTTCTGAAAGAGCAGATTAGTGAGTGTGTGTGTGTGTGTGTATGTGTGCGTTCGTGCACGTGCGTGTGCGTGCATGTAGCTAACTGGCTCCCGCCCATCTCAGTTTTGCTCCTGGTCTGTCTCAGCCAAACTCAGATAACAGAAATGGCTGTGGTTAGCAACCAAATCCTTGCTTCAGGCATACAGTACTTTCCATCAAATTAAAGTGATGACAGACCTAATAATACATGAAAATGTATTTTAACATTAATACATTGTGCACCTGCGAGGAGTCATCTCAGAAGTTAATCACCAACATTAGATGAACCTGATACTTTAATACTTTAAGATAGAAATATGAAGCGCTTAGAAAAGAGGAGCTATCCCTGTTTGATTGACTCAAATGAGGTTTGGAGCCAAACACAGATACTCAACATGATTAGATCTTCCTTTCATAGGCCACAGTCTTTAGCTTAAGGGCAGTAAACTTATGTGTTTACTGGCAGGGCAAAAGGTTACTCTGGAAAGGGACAGAGGGACATAATCAGCTGGAGTTAAATGACTGAAGGGGTGGGACTAATAAAGATATTGAGCAGTGACAGCATTTACAAAGCACGGACCAACCATTTATACAAACTGCATTAATCGTGTATGATAGCATTTCAGATCAATAAAACTGTATCATTATAGGCTTAATGAGATCTGCATAATTCACATTTACTTATATGTTTTGATACGTATATAATTTTAAAATCTACATAGTAATCATGTCAGTCAGGCTACATAAAAACAATGCTGCTGAATATTATACTTGTCCAATAGTTTCTCCCATTCTGTTGTGTTCAAATTAAGATTTAAAATTATAAAACTTAATAAATTATGTACATTATGTATGTAATTATGCATACAAACTATGGACAGCAAGCAGTAAATTCACATCCTCATTTTAAAATCATTCATAGGAACAGAAACGGACCACTTAGCTTATCACTGCGCTTCCGACTATTAGACTCAAATTACAGTGTATTCTCAGTCACTTCTGGGTATTTGTTTATCTCTTCCTTTTCTAAAAGCCTGTGTTTGCTCTCTGTCACTCATCTGCTAATACTGGAATGAAGGATGGATTGCATTTGTGAAATGATCGGATTTGAACCTTTTACACTTATCTAACGTTAGTCAAACTGCCAAAATAACTCCTTACATGATGTTTAATCCATAAGGCTGTGGATACATAAACAGAACAGAAATAATATGTGTTTGAAGTGCTTAAATTCAGCACATTTGATACAGCTCGATAAGAAGATTGCCAATACCAAATGCCCCGTGTTTATAAACTTGGTACTTGCTTGATGCTCATGTGTCCTCCCCTGTAGTTATTCCAACAGATGTCGATCACTGTGTCTATATTAGTACAGCTCCCTCAGGCTAATAACACTCTGTAGCACTGACCCACAGCTCCACCACCCTCATGCCACACAGCACACACTCTTAGCACACGCTCACACTCCTTGCTGATTGTGTGACACTCGCACCAATGGCTTCTGACAGCAATGGGGTATAAATGGCCCATAAGTCAATTGCTGGGTCACTGACTTCAGGGGGTGTCAGCTCCATCATAACCAACTCACTCACACAGATAGCCACACAGCATTCACAACTAACATATCTGCACACATCACTTTCACAATTAAATTTTTTTCATGAAAGCAAATTTTTGTTTCAGTTACTTCAACTGTGGGCAGAAGCCAGAATAAGTCATTCCGTCGGTCTGCTGTTTAGTCAGCAATGCACCTGCTGAGCAGCCACCCCTAGCTAAACTCCTTCATGAGTCTCATGTTTGACCTTTAAGACTTATGTCCACACTGTATGAAAAATATTAAGTGTGCAGCATCTCCAAGTATCAAATAGAGCCCACAAGGACAGATTAAAGACATGCTTTTATATATGTTTGTAGCTTAAAAAAAACACCATAAATGTATTTATTCATATCCTAAGGAGCCTTTATTATACCCTTTTGGGGGGTTTAAAAAACAGGTTGCTGACATCTCCAGACTGTGTTTTTCATGCTTTCCATGCTTTAAAAAAAAAACAAAAACATCCATCTCCATCTGCAAGAACACTGAAAATACAGCGTGTAGTGTGGCACATAACAGCTTTTCCTTGTCCAGAGCACAGACACGGTAGCAGAATAATTTCGCCAGCGGAATGTGCTGGATTTGCATACACATGTGATTTTAACAGAAACCAACCTAATAAACCCATAAAAATAGCTTTAAAAGTTTCACACCTTATCTCTATGACATGCTGAATGTTCTGCTCCGAAACTAGGTGACAATTTCTTCTGCATCTGAGTAAGAGAGAAGCTAAAAAGTGACAGTCCGACACACCACACACAGACGGTCTGCTGGTCTACTGAACTAACCTGGTAAAAAAAAAAAAAAAAAAAAGGCCAAACACATTAAAACTTGTGGCATCAAAATTTGCAAAAATGACCAGAAGGTGGATTTTTCACAATATGGGCTCCTTAAGCAATGATTTCGCACAACACCGAACTGCCAGATAAGTCATTATCCCCCATCCTTTTTCCTTTCTTTAAAAATTTAATATCTTGCGTATCTCCAGTAGTAATAGATCAATATCACAATAATATTAGCAAAGGAGCTGATTGATTTAAATCACAAGAAATTGCAGCCCTACTAAACCGAGAAGTTAAAGTAAAGCCTAACCACATCTGTGACTCTTGGATTAAAGTCATTCAGTGTAATTGTCTGAAACAACCTGGCATTTTTCTAGAGTCACTCCAGATGTGCTGTTATTTTGCATGTAATGCATATATACTTACATAATCTTCGGGTGCTAAATAAACTCTGACGACGTTTCTGTGATATGTTCAAAGCTTATAGTTAATCTCAATATTCTCACGCAACACTGTCTTTATGCCTAATCAAATTACCATCTCTCTACACTGCATCCAATCAGATTAGCATCTCTGCTCCCTGTGGTAACATCAGCAGCTTTGACCTGTTCTTCTCCTGTGGGGAGGGTGCTTAGTGGTAGACTCAGCCCATGGTAGCAAAGGTATATTTCTCTTCCTCTTTGAAGTCAATGAGCTGATGGATCTGATCCAGGGAGACTTGCTGTCTGCGAACAGCACACCTCTTTGAGTCTGTTTGGTTTTCTCCTGCAGAGGAAAACGTAGCTCAAGTGGACATGCTGTCAGATTATGTTTCAGAAAACAGGCCAAGGATGCAGTGCAGTGCTTGCTCTCTCATGTGTATTGTCATTCCCTCTGTCTATCTATCTGTCTGTCTGTCTCTCCCTTTTTCCCCGCACATACACACTCATGCCACCCACTGTAAGCTCTGTCTATGATGTCTGGCTGCCCTTACTCTTGAATCACAACACGATACACTGGAGAGCGCTCACCAGACACTTGTTCTGAGTGTGAGTGGATCACTTTTCAGTACTGTTTGACCATCAAAGGGGTTCAAGTGTTCAAGCAGATGCCTTTTATGTTGTCGGAAAACTCTGTCACACCACAGTCTGCCAATATACCGCTACAAAGGCAGATGGCATTTACAGGAGATAGAATTTATATGGATGTAATATATATATACACACACACACACACACACACACACAGTATGTGTGTGCATGTGGGCTCCCTTCAGATACAGGATTCATCAGGGATATGTGGGGCCTGAATCTGCAGCTCCATTAAGAATCCAATGGTCTCTCAGAGTTAAAATGATTAAAGGGAGAAGAGTGATTGGGCACAAAATTGGGGGAGGACAAGGGGCTATGGGTAGTAAGGGTTCATATTTAAAGGCTCCCTTTCACACCTACTTAACTGTCTACCTTCCTAAAGCTGACTCCATCTCTCTGTCCGTTCTGTCTCATTTCTCATGTACCATCAGTAGCAGCTTCACTCTAGCACCTAGAATCCACACATGCAGAAACACTTCTGAAATGCACTGCAAACTGCACTGAACATACACATTATCCTCATCCCATTTTCCTGGAGTTTTTTAAGGTTCCAATAATGTTTGTTTATTGTGGTAGCAGGCAGGGCATTAGCCCTCATCATAAACAGATTTCCCCTTTATTGAGCTGATTAGGGCAGAAAGGAGAGAAGACAGAGGGAGGAGATGAAAAGGGGAAGCAGGACAATAATACTGAGAAGGATAAAGAGCAGAAGAGCAAAAGAATAAGATGGTAACGTACTGGAGGTCAAAGACAGGAGAAAGGTGTGTCCAGGGAATAATGAGACGAGGGAAGGCAGAGTAGTGGCACTGATCAATATGACAATAAGGACTGGACAGGCTGGGTCTACCAAAATCAATACAGTTTGAAAACACGGAAGAAAAACTGCAGATGCAATGCAATCAGGTCAGAAATTGTTTTTAAAAAAAAAAATTTACACACACAGACACATTTCAATGTGACAAGCTTCCTTAGTTAGGATACTAGGCCTGGTTTGCCCATGCCCAAGGACTATACATTACTTAGAAATAGCATCTGCTTCAGTGACACAATCTGTTGTGTCTCTCAAAGTTTCTGCCAGAGAATCTGGCTTGACTTTGGTTTTAATCTGTGCCCCATAGCTTGCTCGGAGCAAACACTAGATGCCGATTAGACAACCTCTTGCATGATGTGTGCCTAGGAGAACTAGACAAAATAGGTCATTTTAAATTTATCATAAAGTTTATGTTTTTCTACCAACAATATCAGCATGACTTGCTCCAGCAGTTAGACAATATTTCATAAGATTTAGTAACTACGGACTCATTACTTCATTCACAAACTGTTCAGCTGCAGTAAGGGGAAATGTCAGAGTGTGTGATGACAGCACACTGAACACAATATATTCTGTTTAAATTTTAGCCTTTGGTAGGTAGTTTTTTAGAATTTCTTGAGTAAGATGTTAGAAGTCAAGGCTTTGTCACAACAATTTCAAACTTTATTCTCTTTCAGGCATATTGATGAATTAAGTTATATGCTGCCCAGAACACATTTTCTTTCACTGTGTAAAGTTCTTTGTGAGCCATCGCTAAATGAATAGCTCAACATTGCAATACCTTAGTCGCTTTCGTGTTTAGCCTCAAACTGATGAAACAAACATTTTCATTGGTTCTCTTTGCTTTCATCAAAACAGCAGCTTTTCCAACCAAGCCAAGCATAAAAAAACTTTGTGTGGCAATTCAAGATTTGACTTCATAGCCTCCTATACAGTTACTAAACATTGCAAAGCTTTTTGGTGGAAGCGGCAAAGCTGGATGCAAAATAACTCCCTCAACACATTAACTAACGCTGGATACCAAGTTTTGTTGGCTTGTAATTTATCAATGCCTGAATGAAGTGCAATCTATATCAATAAATCCCATTTCCTGTTTGTCTGTCCAAAAACTGTGACTTGTTATCCCCATATAACATCCCAAACAATATCATATCTACTGATCTTTAAGAATAGTGTGTTTGTGGCCTGTGTTAAACTGAAAATAGTGCAAGCTGATACTGACACTCCAGACATCAAGAAGCACTTGAAGTGCAAGAGGGATACAATTCCACATTAAACGCAAGGATTGCATTTGAATTAGAATCAGTTCACAAGTGCACAAATGGAATAGATTGCTTTGTCTTAAGAGATGATCACACTGTACTCGACCACAGATTATCAGAATGAAAACAGCATTTAGACTGATATATTTGCCTTGTGCACTCACCTGTATAAGAGTCCATCCTTTATCCCCATGCCTTAGACCAATATCTGAGGTGTGGAAGGGGGCAATTGAATTAGCCCCACCCTTCCTGGCCCATAGCGGGTGATGTGGGACTGGATTCCATTACACAAACTCTATCTAATCCAGACTGCGGCCTATCTAAACCTCATATCCCTGACAACACTCCATACATCAGCCACAGGCTAATACACTCTAATAGGTAGGGGCCTCACTCACCACATACCACATGACCTGTCTCTTTTTCCTATCTTACTGTGGCTGCAGTTCATTTGGCTTTCTTTCCACAGAACTTTAGTAATGCTGCTTTCTTTCATTTCTGCCTTACTTGTTGTCTCTATTTATTCAGTTTGCTCAGTTGGTATCTCCAACGCCTCAATTAATTATCAGTTCCTCTCTTTTTCACCCCTTCCTGCTATCATTCAGTGCACTGCCATGTCCATTGTACTGTGTAATAGTGAATTACAGAGGGCGAGTCATTAGTGGATACAAGCTTGAGGGTGCTTTCTGTCCTTCTCACATACATGCTGTTCAAATAACATCCTATACAGCATTGTTAGGTCATATTTATTTAGGGATTAGACTAAAATATACTACGCTTACTAGTACTATTTTGGCATCAACAAAAATGTTTCTGCAGCACTTGAAAAGTACCAAAAAACTGGCATCAAAGCATCTGGTCAGATCAGTAATGTTTTTTTTATGTTTTTTTTTTTTTTTTTTCCAAATCAGACAGATATATAAATTGTCATGTCTGCATTCCCTCTAGGATGGCATAAAGAAGCATTTTCAGATCTGATGCCACTAATGGCAGGATCACATAATTTGTCAGTGCTTTCCAAAACTATTAAAAAACACTAAAGAATATAGATTGCTATGGTCTTGAAAGAACTTGAATCTAAGCATTTGTCAATTAATAAAATTTAATATTTATGCTATCTGAACAGTCTGAAAAAAAGGGTGATGCATGGTATAGAATAAATTACTGAACATACTGTATCAAATGAACATTAGGCTATGCTGTGTGCGTTACTAAAAAATACATGCATGGAAGATTACATTTATGGAGTCCTTTTTTAATCCTTTACACCGTACTCAATTATTATCTACATACATTTATTGAAAAGTTTGAGCATTGCAAATATATACATGACACATTCCTCCAGCCCCAAAACCATCTCCTTCCTCGCCTCCACTCCTTTTTTTTTTTACTCCTTTTTTCTCCCTTCTTCCATTCCCAAGATATCTCCCCGTCTTCTGTTTCGTTCCAACCTTACATGCCTCTCTTTCTCCCCATTTTTCAACCCCCCCTCTATGAGAACATCAAAGAGCTGTGTCAGTACCAAGGCTGTTCAACAGTGGAGCAGTTGACCTTGGATACTCACTAACAATCTGGGAAAAAGGGAAAGACAGTGATAGGCAGAAAGTGAAAGAAGACAAGGAAAAAAAAAGAATGAAAGCGAGAGATCATATGTGCAGTAATTATTAACCATTCTTAAGATAGAAATGTGCAAGGCTTATGTGCACTGAGTTCTGTTAATAAAAACAACCTTAATCACGTTTATTGTAGCTATGAAGAACAAGGTCCCTGTATTCGTAATAAATATTTTAACACAAACTATGATATTTCCTAACATTTAACCAATTTATTTCTGTGAATAGAACCAAATCTTAACCATAACCTATAATTCTGAACCTATCCACAAATCCTAATAGTTAATTTTTGCATACTGTTGATGCATCATTCCAGTCAGTGGTCATATATTGTAGTTCATCCTCAAAAAAGGCAAGAGGTTGTGCATTCATGTTAATGTAGTCATTAGCTTTGCTATTTTTTCATTATAAAAATGAAGCAGTGCACAACATTAATAAACAAGACCAGTTAAACAACTCACAATGTAGCATTTTATAAAATTACCCAGATCAATGTCATAACTGGTGATGTTGGTCAATAAATCATGCTTTTCTTAATCAATACGTTTACAAATCCAGTTATAAAAGAACTGTTTAATGACAAGGTGAACTTCATCACAACCAGTTACTTAACTTACTTTCATTACCTTAACTTTGCTTTCATGAACAGAGCAGATCCTTTTTATTTTTACAATTCAATATAATCAGGCTTTTAATGAAGAAATCATTCTAAATTGAACTGTGACACCAAAAATTGGAACTGAATATATTTAATTCATAGGATGCCATTCATGAAATTGCTACCTTCATTTTGGGATTTTTATGATACCAGAAATTTGGTAGTTGTTTGTATGAAGAACTTTGAACATCAGTTTTTCTGTTCTTCTGCATTCTACCGCTGTATCAAACAGTAACATTTGAACAGTTTATTATTTATAATTTTGATATTTCAACAAATTTTGCTGCTTAATATCTTAAGTTTAGGGTTTAAAATGCCAAAATTAAACATAGTTAAACTCAATATATGGCTTTTTCATTTTTTAAAGTACACGTTAACACATAAAAATCCTGATTTAGGGTTTTATATAGTTATAGTAAGAAAAACATCTAATAAAAAAAATGTCTAGATTTTATCCAATTGTATCCATTACAATATAACCACTATAGATTGAATAGTAATTATGATGCATATAGTCAGATTCTCTATTCATGCCAAAACACAGCCCTAATCCAGACGCCAGAAAGTTGTATAAATGTAGCCAAAATCACTTCACACTCCATAACTACTGCACAGATTCTTCTTTAATTTTCTTCTTCTTTAAATTCTTCCATTGCCTGAACAAAGAAAAAATATCTAGCAAAGGCTAGCTGCAGATGAGATACCACATTAATAAATATTTGGAAAAATTTTTAAAAATGTTTAGTTTTAAGTGAGTTTCATGGGCATATATGCTCAAATATCTCTTTGTTTGAGCTACAAATTTCAGCTGACACTTCAACAACTGTGTGATGGAGAAATTGTGTATGCTTGCATCTGTATTGCATCATTCTCACACACACACGCGCGCACACACACCTCTTTACACAAATGTTTTTTTTTAAAGCCTACAACATGTTACAGTTAGTAGCAACATAATGTACATGCACAGAAAACAGACACAAAATCACAAATCATAAAAATGTACCTGAAATAAAATATTTTTAAATTAAAATTTTCATTAATTTGAAGGTATATTGAAGGTAAAATAAATACATTTTTAATCACAGAAATCAAGATATTCAGTCTAAAATTGAAAATATATACATATATATTTGAGAGGATCATAACAAAATTAGGATTTTCTCCTCAAAATGTGCATAAATGAGTCAGTTATGACTTCTGACTTCAAGTGGAAGTAGGCAATAAATAATAGGGATAGCTACCACAAAATAACTTTAACCTTAATATAACTTTTTAATATAACAGTTGATACATCGATAGAACTCATTACATCTATTTTTTGACAACACAAAAAGCCAAAAAAATGAGAACCACGTGAACCAATCACATGACAATTTGAGACAGAGCTACAGCCATGTCACGTGAGGCTGACGCACACAGAAGAGAGTGCAGGAGCCATGCACGCAAGTACGTCAGGTGTGGGAGAGAGATAAAAGAATCTTAACTTGACAGAAATACCGATCTGATTTATATGTTTTAAACATCAATATCAACTAATCAACCCTGTCTCCTAAAAAGTATGTCCCTATAACTAACTGACTAAACAGCAATCCTTATATATTATAAATGTCCACAGGCAAAGTTAATTATCTGACCTACAACGTTACTTTTCCACTAAAATATCCAAATACGACAATATTTTAGTCCAACTTTAATAATGTGTTTGATGGTTGGGTTCAAGCACCAACAGAAATGGGTTAGGGACAGGGAAAGATTGTGGGCTTGATATTTGCGAAAAACATAACAGACCACATAACACAACGTCTGCATAAAAATTTTAACACAAACATGATATATCTCTAAACTTCACCAGAGTATTTTTCATGCATAAACAAAATCTCACACAGGACTATGGTCTTGAACTTGGGTCCACAGTTTGCCAGTCTTGCACGTTTTACGCTCGCCATCCACCCCAACCACCTCCTCCCGAGTCAATTCCAGTTAATTAGTGTGACGTTTCATTTGTTCACAAAATATGTTGTCTGACAACATAATAATTCTGTTCACCACAAAAACGTAATCCGGTTGCAATTACGCTTCTAATCGGGACTGCAGATTAGTTGTGTAGGAACATCATTTTTAGGAGACAGCGTTGCAACTAATATGACAAAAAATATATTTTTTCCCCACATTACAGAGTCCTACTGTCAAATAATTAATCAACTGATAACTGCGCACCATCCGAACAAAAGATAAAGGATCCATGGACAGAGCAGCATACATAATCCTCTGATATCTCACTTTGATGAAGACATTGTTTTCCTATCTCCTCCTCTTCTTCCTTCCTCTTTTCTCCTCCCCCTGATGTCAGTGGCTCCTCATCAGGGACTACATTAAAACTCAATCAATTACTTACTTACACACACACACACACACACACATACACACACACACACACACACACACACACACACACACACACAACAAATGCCTCTCTATGTCATCCCTGGGCTTAATGCCAGCATCTCTCTTCCAGTCTCTCTCTGAATAGTTGTCCACATCACTCTCATTGTGATCCTGTGGCCTTGTTGGCCCTGGCATTCAATTTAACTGTCATCCAGACGCATCCCTCTCTACACGCACACGCGCACACACACAGATGGATTTCCTGTCAGGACGGTTTGAGACCAATCAGACGGTGGTATTGGAGCATGCCCAGATGAGGGCTAAAAGCCATCAAGGGACACCCTACCACACAATAAAATACTCCCTTTAATCGTAGGCACATATACACAAATGCATACAAGTCAAAGTTTATATGCATCATAAAACACAAACCAGCACTGCACTTACATTTGCTACCAGATGTATTACAGTTGAATGCATCAACCCCGCATGCTAATGTATTAGAAATGCAGACACATCTTTTTGTGTGTTCCTGTTTTTGTATGTGTGTGCACCAAGCTGCCTTTAGGCGCCATTGGGGTGTTACACCGTATGGCTAACACAGGTCCCACAGGAACTGAACAGTGACTACTCAGCTTCCAAGACATCAGCAGAGCCAGGCAGAGAGCAGACAGGAGAAAGACATAGGAGAAGCAACAGATGTACTGAGAATGACAGGAACAGCAAGTAAGGGACAGACACAAAAAGACAAAGTGGTGAGACAGAATGAGAAAACATACAAAAGGGACACCATGTAGAGACGAGATGAATGGGTGGACTAGAAGAGAGCTAGACAGGATGGAGGAGGAAGTGTAGACAGTACAGAGGAGGAGGAGGTGAGTAGACAATACAGCAAAAAGAGGAGGAGGATCTGCTGTACAGCACACTGTCATCTACGGGCAGCTCTTGGCATTGTAATAAGGAAGGAGGAATATGCTGAACACTATTTCATCCTTGTCACAGAATGATTCATCTTTCAATATGGTGCTACACCCCGGAGCAATCACATAAGACATATTAAACATGCTATACTGCAAACCACGAGTCCA
>OMLM01002186.1:51512-65090 GCA_900302695.1 Helostoma temminkii | reverse complement strand
GTTTCAACAGCCAAAGACCTGATCAGGAATCTGATGGAAAAACACCCCACGAAACGTTTTACCACCGAACAGGCACTCAGACACCCCTGGTTAGTCCTCTCTCTGTCACATACACACATAGCTGTCGTTTTATAGTTGTAAAGACAGTCTTTGAAAACATATTGTTCTTGACCTCTTTCACCTTAACCAACACAACTAAATTCCTAACACTAAGCTGAATTTAATTCTAACTTTAATGCTAAAGTTGTAATTCTTACACAATACTAGGGGGACCAGCCAAGATGTCATAATGAGGATATTTAAATAACACATTTAATTACACACTGTAAAGGCATGCACACACACACACAAACACACACAAACACAAACACACACACACACACACACACGCACACAAACACACATTATGTTCTTTTACAAGCTAATATGATTGACTTGATTGCAGGATTAATGGAGACACAGCTAAAAGCCTGGACATATATCAGTCTGTTTATGAACAAATGGAGAGAAATTTTGCCAAATCCAAATGGAAGGTAAGTGCTCCTGGCTCATGCACTGTTTTACATTGTCTGTGTGCAGAAGAATCCAGATTACTGTCAAGCCAGAAAACAACAGAAGGAAGTTTTTACAAAAAATATGTTGCAACATGCAAACAACACATGGCTTTGGCAATGGCTACTGAACTTATTCCAACCAAGTTCTCTCTAAAAGTAGTAGTACTAACCTGTGTTCAGAATGTTTTGAACCATTTGCACCAGTGTATTAAGTACACAAACTCAATGCTCAAGTAAAAGTATTTGTCAAGAAAAGTACTCCACTACGACTACAAAAACCTTTTTATTTTTGACCACAAGCCCAAAATTTAAAAAAATACAAAAGTAAAAATACTCAACCAAGAAAACTGTGTATTTAAAACAGTGTTGGATTACATCCTGTTGATAACATCAATGATACAATGTTAATGTGAATCTGCATTTAGTTTTAAAGTCCCACTGTATGTGCAGATAAACATACTGCTTTCAGTTGGCAAATGCACTAGATGGCAGTGCTGCCATACGAGAGGTTAGCATCTGCTGTACAGAGTTCTTCTCTAAAATATAACAAATAGAAATGTAATGACTACTCTGTAGTAAATACTTACACTGCTGTCTCCTCCTTTTGAGTTTGGATAGCACCAGTTTTGCTGTGAAACACTGTGTTGTTTCTATAATGTTGGGCCAAAGCAGAGCACCATTTTATTAGATTTGTATTTCACCCACTAAAAACAGTGTTCCATGCATTTTCCCATGCATCTGGGAGTGTGTGCTGCCACATCTGGGAGTATGTGCTGCCATAATTTGGGATAAATGCAAACATTGACACATTGCGCACAAATCAGCGTATTTATATGCAATCAACATAATCTGATATGCTGACTGATTTTCAGTCTTGTCCTGTGTGTAGACATTTCTCCAGAAGAAATCCCTAAATTTAAGTTGAGAAATGTTAAGTTGTTGTTATTAAGGCTATAAGGCTATTACAAATCCTCTAAATGATTTGCAATTGAATTGTACTTTTTTTAACACACAGTAACTGTACTGTACTGTACCCATACTACAGTACTATATAATATATATACTATATATAAAATTTGACAACAGATGTCTTCTTGTGTATTTCCAACAGCAAGCCTTCAATGCAGCCTCAATCATCCATCATTTGCAGAAACTGCAGGTGCCTCACAGTGAGTCCTCCACTGTACCCATCTCCATGCCCAACATCATAGTAGAGTCCTCCTCCCAGAATGACCTTGGGGCAATGGGACCATGCCATGATGAAGCGGGTGTTCTTGACCCCAACGGGAATCCAGTCACGGGCAAACACAGTCTGTGTCCTCCACTGAGAACCAGTCACAGCCAACCTGGCCGTGCCCTCACCACTGTCGAGTCAAGAGAAATCCATAACTTACATTCAGAGAGTGACGCCCTGTTTAGACCATCCAAAAGGTGAGAGCTGGTGTCATTTAAGCTGCTAGAATGCAACTAGATGATGACAAACGATGGAACAATATCAAGATTACTGCAATATTTGATCAACTTTTTCTGGTACATATTGCAGTAATCTAGATGTTGTTGCATCATTTGTAATCATTGTGTCTGGATTTATGGTTTTGTTATCCTAAAGATCCCTGTTTATGTGATGTGTTTCAGCATGGACACTATGGCTCAGATGAAGGACCAGCCAATTCAGTCCGGAGTGTGTTCTGTCATGTGATTGGCTGTTGAAATCTGACGTGAATCTCTTGACGTGCATCGTTTTTGAAAGTGCTGATAAACATTATCTGCCACTCAGCATTTTCACATCTGTTGTGGTTCTGTGCTGCACATTCCAACAGACACACACTATATCTACACTGTAAGGACACTTTAATGATGGATTAGTGTGTGTATCCAGTGAATGGACACAAGTAGATTTCATCATTTAGAATTAATACCAAATGCTGTTACACTGATGTTTATTTTGTTATTATTATCTATTCCATATACTGTAAATGTTGCTACCATTGCAATATGTGTGCATATATTTTTAGTAG
Organism: Helostoma temminkii; assembly: GCA_900302695.1. Classification (NCBI taxonomy): domain Eukaryota; kingdom Metazoa; phylum Chordata; class Actinopteri; order Anabantiformes; family Helostomatidae; genus Helostoma; species Helostoma temminkii. The sequence continues at coordinate 62,518 of OMLM01002186.1, read as the reverse complement.
ATTTAGGTGACAAGCTACGTCTGTCTCACATTTTTGTTTTATTTGATTGACATGTACTTTGTATTCTGGTGGTTCATAAAGGGCGACTTCACTGATTTTCAGCTCACATAGAAGATGAAAGATATTTTAATATAGGGAAGGCAGTGGGGAGTTGAATACTGATGTACTCCCAAACTAAAACAATAGAAGGCAGATGAAAATCAGTGAAATCACTCTTTAGGTTTTCTAAAGTTGATAAGCTTTGTTGGACTCAGAAACAGTCATGTGTATGCTCTGTATGTCTTTTTGGACATGTATTATTATTTTTACATGTATGCTTTATGTGAACTTGTTATAATTTTTATTTTGAGTTGGAGTCACTGACGTACAGCAGCCAAGTGTTTGCTGTAGCATGTACATATGCTGCTCTTTTGTTAAACAGCTGAACTCATCAAGTGCCACAATCTGGTGTAAGCACAAGTGATGTCATGAACGATTTGGGAATTCAGTGTAGTTATCTCATGTTATTATTATTATTATTATTGTTATTATTTTATTAATTTCTCAATAAATATGCAGCCACTAGTCTTCCTGATGCTTCTTGTAGCGTGCTGACACAAATCAAAGTATTAAAAAATTTTTATTTAAATACTATGGAGTTTGAACAAACAACAGATGCAAAGCAGAAAATAAATAATATTCAGTAACATTCACCCTTTGTCCAGTTTTGATACATAAAATAACTGTGGTGCAGTGTTCACAGTTGGTAGCAGAACTGCCAAAAGTCAGAAGTTGCGGCTTTTGTTAGATAAAAAATGTTGATATGAACCTATATTATGTCGCTGGACAGTCTCATTCCTGTCAGCCCCAGCTAGTGGGTTCCTACATTTCCCTCATCTCTTGCAGCAACATTACAGAGAAAAAGAAACAGCAAGAGGAGTTTTTCTCTAGTTCAACAGAGGTGCTTTCTGGCAACAGCAGGTGAGAATAGTGTGAAATAAGAATAGTTGTAAAGACAGCAGCTGTGCAGGGCAGCTTGAAGGCTTTTAGCCCTGGCAGCTGCTGAGGTCAGTGGCTTTCTTTCGAAGTTGTGCTAAAAGGTCTTGAAGCTTCGTGTCAAGTCCTTCAAGCCTTGTTGACTTCTGAAGGATCTCGTCCTGAAGCCCCCGCAGGGTATCTGCTTTACCTGGAAATATATACAAGTACAAGGTAAGACTAAGTAGGTTTAATAAAAATGCTGCAGTGAAAAGAAATAGACTAGTTGTGTCTTAGCTGTGTTACCTTCCATAGCCTGTATCATGTTTTCAGTGGCGTTGGCCAGGGCTCCAGCATCCTGCTGCAGCTTCGCCAGGCGATCCCCCACAGGCCCTGCCTCTCCACCAGAAGCGCCGGCTGCAGCCTGATCTTTAAGAAGATCCAGCTGCCTTTCCAACGACAACAGGTCCTACACACACACACATTCACATGCAATTTAATGTCAGCACTGCACAAGACCCTTTAACAAGTAACTTTAATAGGATTCTGCGGTTCGGTAAATAAAGTATCAAAAAAAAAGAAAAGCCATAGAATTCAAAACATACAGTAATGTGGGATTTAACTGGTTCAGCTTCTGGCATCAGAAGCTTACCTCAACAACGTAGTTTCTAGCCCAAGTTCTGGTGAAAGTGTTTGCTATCACAGGTTCCTCACCTCATTTGCAGCAGCTGCTTCATTGTCTGCTTTGACTGCATTTTCCTGAGCATCTTGGGCCTGCTGGCTTCCATGCTGCAGTAGATCTTTGAGCTCGTCCAGCTGAGGTTTCATTGGCTTCATCAGTGCCGATACATCATCCAGAGCCTTCTCTGCTGGAATCAGCTGCTCCTTCACCTGCATGAAGAGGACCACTTAGTAACACTTGGCAATCAGCTTCTACTGCAACACGTGGCCCACAGTGCCATCCACTGCTAGATCCATCCATGCTTCCTACCTTAGTCAGGTTGTAATTTAGGTTTTCTATGAGGTCTTTGGTGTTCTGTAGTTTGTCCTCCAGCTCAGAGATGGAGTTCTCCACTGGGCCGAAGGAACCCAGCAGCCCATCTACATCAGCCTTTACTCCCAGCGCCATGTCCCTGTGAATGTGCAATCAGACAAATCTTCAGACACTTTTCATCTCTAGAACAACGTACTGCAGATCTTTAAAAACATTTGACCTCAAAATGAATTTCAGTTCTTTGGAAAATGAAAACTGTACGGATTGTAAGGTCGCTGATGGCACAAGTTTTAGAAAAAGGTGTCCGAAGAATTAGAATCATTTTGTACTACTACTACTTTAGACAGTCCTTTGCGAAGGCTGTGAATGTGCAAGGATTAAGAAAACTGCATGACCAACAGTGGACTGTGTGGCCCACCTGGCTTCCTGGGCGTCCTCCAGAAGTTTCCTGGCCGTCTCCAGTTGCGGCTCAGCCTCCTTCAGCACAGTTGTACTGTCTGGAAGATTGGCTGAAAGACTCTTCAACTCCTGCAGCTTTTGCTTCAGGTTAGCCAGGCTGAGCGGCACCTTTGAGTTCAAGATCCAGTCGCTCACCTCCTGGATTTGGGTCAGGTTGGAAGACGGGTCTGACAACACAGAAACGAGATAAGTCATTATTAATGAAATCCTCTTTCAGTGCTATCCACTATATGCACCCTGTGGGTTAGAACAATCTTTACCTGACAGGAAGTCTTTGAGCTCTTTCACAATATCACGTGTCTCTTTTAGGTCGTCTTCTAGCTCATCTCTGGTCTGCTTCATCTTATTGGACAGCTCTTCTGCAGTCTTTCTCACCTGATTGGTTGTTTCTTGTGTTTCCTTGAGCTGTGTGGAAATGAACAAATGATGAATTAAAAAAATACAATAACAATGCTAACATTGTGTGTGCGTGAGAGGCTAACAGAGAACAAATGAACACACTGGTGATCACACTGTACCTTCTCTGCTGCATCTGTGATCTTCCCACTGAGCTGGTTCAGTCGGTCCTTCACATCCTTAGCATCAGCATCTGCCCTCTTGCTCAGAGGCAGGGCACCCACACACTTCACCCCCTTTTCACAAGCAGGGGTTCCCTCTGGTGGACACAAGTCTCCACCCTCACACTGTAGAGGGGTGCAGGGCTCCAAGCGAACACTGCCACACACCTGAAAAGTAAGAAATATAGTAGATGATGATTTAAAATGGAAACGGTCCCATTTAACATCCTTCCTTTTACTGAACCATTTAGTCCCCCGTAGGGGATTTATGAAGCCAGGGCTGGTTATTACCTGCTGGGCAACAGGAGTGAGATCTGGTTGGGAGGCCATGTTCTGGTTGAGTTTGTCCAGGTCTTTAGTGTTGGCTGGCTGTACTTGGTTTTGAAGGTCCATGGTCTCTCCTCTGTTGCCAGCTGACTCCTTCACTGTGCCTTTGCTGTCATCTACTGTCTTAGCCGCATTTGTCGACTTATCATAGGCATTCTTTATAACATTAAAAGCTTCTGAATAGGCAAAAACAATCATCATTAATATATTTTATATTGATGCACCAGATAAAAAAAAAGGCTTCTGTTAAACATTCTACTCCAATGACAAGTTTGTTCTAATCTATTCTAAGAACCACTTAATAGTGCTAGTATACATGTTAGCTCACCTGCAATGTTGGGATCAATGTTCTCTCTGGCATCTTTCTTGGCGTTGTACGTCACAGTGAGCGCGTCCAGCAGACCCTGCAGACTGCTCAGCTCAGAGTCCTGACCAAGAGTTCTCACCAGGGGTGAAAGGTCATCATTAACCCTGTCCTTCTGGTTCCTGTGAGACAGCAATTACAGTTGATTATGCATCAATGAGACAGCAAGATATCTAACTTAGCAAGTCCTTCCAAGAGTTGGACCCTCACTTGAGCTTGTCCAGCAGAGACAGGGCATTATCCACCTCTCTGGCAGTACTGGGTATAGAGGGAATCGACTGCCTGATCAGGTTCAGTCTGGCCTCCAGGGCTAAGATATCCTGCCCAAATCTGTCAGGAGTAATAGCTCCTGTAGGAATAAATGGGTAGGTGGGTGACAGTCTCTCCAGAGTGATGCTGAGGTTCTGTCTCTGTGCGTCCAGAGTGAAGAAGCAGGAAGGACACATCTCACAGGCAGGGAAGGAGTTACAGTGTCCTCGCTTGCAGGAATCACAGCGAGCACCAGTGATGCCTGGTTTACACAAGCAGGCACCTGTCCGCTTATCACAAACCTCTGGAAGTGTTCCTTCAGTGTCACACTGACACTCTGTGGAGGAAGAGACAAAGACATCAGAAGATAAGAAAAAAAAAAGGATCACTAATTAGAAAGCTTCAAACTTCCCTACAAATTAGATTTTTTATGAGTTAAAATCATTAAAAATAGTCATCAAATGACTTATAATTCTATAAGTTGTAGAATAAAAATTTATGACACGCATATTCACTTTCTAACATTGAATTATAAACATGTTTAAAGCAAGGAAGCTAAATCTGCACTGCCAATCATGGAGTTGAGTTTTTATGTCTGCTGTGTCTGGCATTTGTTGTCTACCCTATGGGTGAATTAAAATACCACTTGATCAATAATAAAAATATTAATACCGAGAGGTGGCCATGTCCTCTGACCTCTGAGCTACTCCAGTCGCCAACTCAGCTCCAACTTTGTTCTGCACTATATTAACATGATTGTTATGCATCATATTAATTATAATCCCATTATGTGTTAGCATCAAGCTACTAAACCAGCCAGTTTTTCTTTTTTATATTTCACTTTTTATTTCGAAAGGCAATTAATAAGAACGTCTCTATATTAAAGAGCTGGTTACCTACCTATCTACCAATTCAACATCAACTTTCAGAAAGAAGAATCAGAATATAATGTTTTATTTCCTGAAATAAAAATGAAATAAATTAGAACATTCAATGGCTGACTCACGTCGACAGCCTATGAGTGGGTCTTCATATGTGTATTCTGCGCACTCTGTACATGTTCTGCCTCCGAAACCTGGTCTGCACTCACACTGACCTGTCACCTGCATAGAAGGAAACACAAGTTATTTTTGTGCCATTACCAGAAATGACAAATGCAAAATAGATATAAACTGAGGCTACAAATCCTTCTTATTCCCTTTGATGATGACGGAACAAAATATCCGCAGCAGTAACAGTAGCACTAAACCTAGCAGCAGCAGAAGCTGTGATAGCAACAGCCTGATTCAACTCTTATATTTCATACTAGTGCATACCTTCCAGTGCAGTCAATAATAATGTTAATACTCTTATGTGCTTTGTCTTACTACTCTTTGCTGCTGCAACAAGCCAGCAAACAGGACTGTATAAACTGTGTAGAGGTCTCACCTGGTCACAAGTATCACTGTATGACCTAGTGGGGTCACAGCTGCAGGGTGCACAGCGTCCTGACAGGAATGATTTCCAGTAGCTTTTTGAACACTCTTGACAAGTCAGGCCGTGGAAGTGGGGACGGCAGGGACACTGGCCAGTCACTGGGTCACAAACATCTGACAGTGACCCGTCTGGAGAGCACGAACACTCTGGAAAGAAAGAGTAAAATCAGAGGAGTTGGTCACTATGATCAGATGCTGCACAAGAATGTGTATAAATACCCAATATACAGTTCTGGTGGAGTACTTTTGTATTTAACATTTAGGAAAATGCAGTAAGCTGTAATTATGTCTCATTAAAGACAGAGCAGATGAAGGAGGAGTCGTGTTACTACAGAGTAATGTGTAGGTGATCAGCGACTCACTGGAGCAGCCCAGAGGGTTGGAGGCGCTCAGGCCATAGTAGCCTCTCTTGCAGCGGTCACAGCGGGGGCCTTCTACATTCACTTTACACTGACACAAGCCCGTGCTGTCCTCACACTGGCCCCCATTCACTGTCCCCTCAGTGCTGCAGATACAGCCTGGCACCAACACAGCAACACAAGCACATTTAAATTTGAACTTTCTGAAATCACTGTCTGATTTGGGATGTGATGCACCTTCTGCACCGTGATGTAATTTCAGTGTTACTCACTTATGCAGGCATCAGGACGGTCCATTCTGCTGCGGGGGTTCGGCTGGTAGCCTGGAGCACACTGGTCACACTTCGGCCCTGTGGTGTGGTGCATGCAATCCTCACACACGCCTCCGCTTCTCCGCCCACTGGCCTCGTACACCGCTTGGTCAAAATAACAGCGCTGGGCATGGTTGTTGCACTCACATCCTGAGGAGAAGTGAGGTTAGTACAGCACTGGACCATTCAGTCTGTGGTGTGCATTATCATGCTGATGAGTCAAGGGACTGTACTGGCACTATTCCTGTTACGCTCTACACTGTAACAAGTCTTACTTCTGCAGGTATGAGTGTTTCCCTCCTCTGCAGGTCTCCAGGGCAGATCATTGTAGAGATCAGCACAACGCTCACAGTTCACACCTGCTGTGTTGTGCTGGCAGTCACACTGAGAATTCACCTGGAAAAAAGAATCATCATGAGGTAAACTAACTTCATGTAATGATAAATATGTTCATAGGAAAATATTTGGACGTTCAGTACAGAGACATTGTGGGAATCATACACACAAAACTAAAAGCAGGAAGAAATAGCCATATAAAACAAAACAACTCCCCAAAACACCTGCACTCACCTGGATGGGATTGGAAAGTGGGTTGTTGTAGGTTTCTGGCAGGCATCTGTTGGCATGTCCGTGGCACATGCAGCTGCCCATCACCCTCATCTCTTTCAGGGCGTAGAACCTGCTCATGGCTCTGCCTGGGGGCCGCGGCACATCACCCAGCTCTGTCAACCTCACCCTCAGCCCCGTTAACCCAGAAACATCTGTGAAGGGGACACCCGTCAGTCAGTGGGCTAAAAGCTTTAACCTGATCTCCATCAATTATACCCCAGGAAGTGACTCCAGAAGTCAGAAATACTGACCTTCAATTTTCTGGCTGTCAGGAACTGAGACATAAGTGTATTGACGCAGAGGACTGAACTCGATCTGGAGAAAACAAATGGTCACATTGTTTTACAGTGTATGTTGCATAATTTTTCCTCCGTCACAGGATGTTTTGCTATTGTTTGACTTTTTGTTGAATTCACAAAAATTATTCTTATTCTTATTCTTATTCTTATTCTTATTAAATTATCATGTGCCCTAAATGTATTTTTCTACACATCTTTAAGCATGACAAATAATAAATGTAAGAAATTAGAACTTTTAGCTGATTTCACATAAAACTACCAGGAATTCAAATATTTACCATAAAATGATCATATACAATGAATGCTGCTGATAATGATAAAAACTGAAATAGTGTTGACAACAATATACTTATGATCAACACAAAACAAACGAGTCTGAAGACATATCTTACTCTGTGATCTTGGTATGGGTTTGCTGTACGGGGCAGTGTGGAGCAGTATGTCTCATCCACAGACAGAGGTGTTGTAGTGGGGACGCCTGGAAAAGCTTTTTGACAGTCTGTAGCTAAGTAGAGGGCGGGCTGCCATGTCTGGCCGTTGTCCAGTGTCCTCTCTATCACAAAGGCACTGGGACGAGGACCCTTCAAAGAAAATCGAATTAATACAGAGAAGTTTTCCGGTTTAAAACTAATAAACTAGATTATGTATACGTTAAACTAGATTTCTTTCTTTCTTGTGTTTGAACATATGCACCGTGCTCATGTGAATGTATTAGTACTGCAGAGTCTGTCGTACCTTGAAGTTGAGCACCAGGTTGTGAAGCTGGAACAGGTTGCCAAGGTCCAGCTGGAGAGTGACTGGACTCACCTCTAGAGGACAGACAAGCAGGAGAGCAGAGAAGACTCACCAGATGTGTTCACAGAAATACTATACTGATTTTCAAAGACTGTCAGAAGCTTTAGCACAGTTTACAGGATCCTGCTGAGATAAGCTCAGGCTGTGCTTCTTCTCTGTGATCTCTAACTCTAACACGTAACACGTAAAGATTCATGCACACCTTTATATCCAGCAGGTTGGACTACTGTAGTGCTCCTCTTTCTAGTCTTCCCCAAAGCACTATAAATCAAACACTGCTAGTGTCCTGAGACCAGAAGGATGAAACACATTACACTAGTTCTAAATGCATTACATTGGTTGTTTCTGTATTAATTCAAAATTCTTTTACTTGTTGTTAAAGCACTCCACAGTCTTGTCCAGCCTGATTTCACTCTATAAACCATTATGTTTTCACAGAATTTCTGGCACAGGTCTATTAGTTATTATAAGTGCAGGACATTTCTGACACATGGTGAGGCAACTTTTAGTCTTTATCCTCCGAGCTGCCTGTGGACCTGAGAACTACTGAAAGTGTTCAAACACAAACCTAAAATCTACCTCTTTAGTCTGGCTTTTGATCAAAACACTATGTGATTATTACCTATGTATACATTTAGTGGGGTGGATCAATAAATGAATTCATATTATTTATGAGTATATGTGTGTTATGTATGTAGGTGTATGCGTATATGGATGTGAAAACATGGTCTTTGCCTCAGGGACAAACTGTGCTCCCTCCTCTGTTGCCAGGACAGAGGGTGTCGCTGTTGAGTAGTAGAGTTAAATTCATTTTTTATTTTGATGTGAAGCACTTTGAGTTGCTGCTGTGGATGAAAAGTGCTATATAAATATACCTTCACATTTCACTGCTTTTCACCTCCTTTTCTTTCCTTTCCTTATCTTTACCCACCTTTCTTGGATTGCCACCATCTGTCTGGTCCAGAAATGGACAGGACGTCTTGCACAGTGTGGGCCTGCTGACTGTTTGGGTTTTGGGAGTCACATGGACAACACTTCATCTTGCTCTAAGAAAGAAACAAAAGGGCCACATAAAAAAAATAAGAGTAGAGTACAGAGTTACATTGTAATATGTGGTGCATGTATGCACAGAACTGTGTGACTGCCAGTATCACATGTTTGTCTTGAAACTGACCCATGGAACTGAGGCTGACTTCTAAATTTGTCTCATCCTGCTGTGTGACAGGTAGATAAGAAAATCAATGTGCTTCAGATGGGAAGCCTGATAACTGACACAAATGTGCAGTTGTAGATATCAGAAAAAATACTTCATTGTCTACTGACTTCTGAAGCCATCAGACACATGTGAAGTCTGCATATTAATGTGCAACCAAACACAAACAGTTTTGTTTGTTCCTTTAACATTTACAGCAATGACACTGCTGTTGTCCACAGCTGATGAGCGACGTGCTGTTTGTGAAGACGTCCACCGAGTATGTGTCACTGTACAGTATGTGCTCGGATGATTCCCAACACAAATGCTCATATCACAGACAAGTGGGCCACTGCTTTCACCAACCAAGTCAATATTTAGTATTGACCCCATGCTGGGTACTCTGGACACAGCTGCCACTTTGGCACACAGACCATGGCTGCAAGCCCTGTAGGGAAAAGTTCCCCCAGAGTTGCGGATTGTTACAACATAAAGACCAAAGTTTTCCCAACAAGCTACGTGTCTCAACTCACTCGCACACATCAGAATGCACATTTACTGGCAAAACCCAGGCAAAACACCCAGATTTGGCGAGGTAACTGAGCATAAAACAGAGGTGTGGTTCTCGTTAAAACACTATTACACTGTAAAAACAGTGCCAGCCAGCCCACACTGACATAACTTGGATGACATCATCAGGGATGTTGTCTTTCCCTCTTAGTTATATAGTTCTCACTATTGAGCTTGAATTACTTGATTCCAATTTAGGAGACTTGGCCAGTACATTCATTACGTTATAGATTAATTTTTCCTCCATTTATCTGAAAGCTGGAGTTTGTAGTTCATTTGCTTCTCTGGTTACTATTAGGAAGAGTATAATTTCAACATAAAAAATCCTGTGGTACCTGTGATACCAACTGTATTGAGACTTGCTGTGCTATGGTTCACTGGCTTTACACGCAGGAGTCTAGTTGGTGGGTCAGGTGGTACAGTTGTCCGCTAACGTCAGAGTTTGTGGTTTGATTCCTGTCCACATGCTGAAATGTCCTTGCGCAAGACCCAAGCAAAATCAATGAAATTAAATAATAATAATAATTAAATAATAATAATTAATTCATATTAAGACCTGATAATACCACGTAATACATACCACACCAAGCTAATATTTATATTTCCATATTAAAAAACATTGCTTGTATTGCTGAGCTTTATGTTGTTGTTTTTTTTACATAAATAAAAGAAAAACTCAAGTATAAATATTGAATCATCCATCCATTTTCTGAACCACTTAGTCCCCATAGGGGTCACAGGTGTGCTGGAGCCTATCCCAGCTGTCATACGGGCGAGAGGCAGGGAACACCCAGGACAGATAGACACATATAGACAAACAACATTCACACTCTCACCTACGGGTAATTTAGAGTCCACTGTTAACCTGACTGCATGTCTTTGGACTGTGGGAGGAAGCCGGAGTGCCTGGAGAGAACCCACGCAAACACGGGGAGAATTCGCAAAACTCCACACAGAAAGACCCTGGCCGACCCTGGAATTAAACCCAGGACCTTCTTGCTGTGAGGTGACAGTGCTAACCACTGTACCACCGTGTGGCCATATTGAATCATAATGAATATTATTATAGTCTTAGGAAAGATTCAAAAGCACCTCGTTTAGAAGTGAACAGTTCTTTTTATTTCTATTTGCTTTCTAATCATCTCTATGCATATATTTATTCATAGATTTTAATATTTACTATGCTGATGACACTCAGTTCTATATCCAAGTGAAACCAGTCAGTTTCTCAGTTATTCCTGCTGCCTGTTTGAAATAAAGAACTAGCAGAACTCTTCAGTGTTAAACACAATTAAAACTGGAATCCCTATCAAATCAGGACTTGTCTACTGTATACTAAATAAAATCTCAGATCTGTAATCTTACGAAGCAAAGCAGTTAAAAGGTTTTTGGTTAATGTAAAGACACTGCAGCTTTTTACCATCAGCGATGAAGAATGTCCAAGTTCAAGACAGAAAAGTGATTCATATATGTGTCTCATCAGGGCTTCATT
>OMLM01002186.1:16575-46014 GCA_900302695.1 Helostoma temminkii | reverse complement strand
TATTTCTAACATGCAACCAAACATGACACTTTAAACCTCTAGCCAGAAGGTATTAGATGTGTCTTATTTCAGGCAAACAGCTAACCAAACCCTTGATTAGCTGCATCATTTGTGTGTGAGGAAATATCTGCAGTGGGCATAAAAAGTTTTATTTTTGTGAGGAATTTGAAGGAATAACAGCTATTTCAGCTGTCCCAGTTTGCTCTGTTATTAAAAACAGTTACATATTTATACATGTTTGTACATTTTGTTAAAAAACCTAATTTAAAGTTGGAGGTAATTCGTTTTGACTCCAACCGTACATTCCTTTAATGCTAGAATTTTAAATACACATGATATATTATGACAAGTGAAAAAACATCCTGTTGTACATGAAAATCTACAGTTATGATGCAGATGTATTATTATTTATTAAATGTGCTGTGCTCTTTAAAGGAAAGGAAACACACAGACTCATTTGTCCCTCCCCAGACACAACACATGCCCTCCAGACATGAGTTTAAGCTTTGTCTGGTTGTGTAGTAACTGCTGAGAGGCCTGCTGCTCATCAGTTGTGTGTAAAGACATAGCAGCCTGAGGGCCAGCTACACACTGAGTAAGTCCAAGTACAGGGTGTGTGCTCTGACTCAACACACACACACAGACACAGAATACTGCACACATACACCTTCAGACAAGTACTGTCATGCCTTCAATCACTCTGGATTGTACTGTAGCTGTGATTTATTTCTTGGTAACAGCCTGGTGTTTTCTGTGTTTCAAAACTGGTCTATGGTTACACAGGGTCAGACTGCCTTATTAGAGCTGCTATCCTAAAGTGGATAGCACACTAAGGCAGTGTAGTCTAAGCACAACTGCAATCACTTATTAGCAAATCCTAAGTGACCATTTGTGCCCGTAAAGTGTTTCTGCACAAAAGATTGTCAGCTGATAGCCGATAATAGATATCACAACCAGCGGCTACCTTTTCAAAGTAAAAGAAGTGTTGTGTGCTGTCACATTGTTCATGGCTGGTGCAGCTTTTAGAACAGCTGTGTACTGCTAGTTGTTAAACTTAAATTTAAATTGATACTATAATGTTGTATAATTGACAAACATATGCACGCAGCGAACATTGTGGGCTAGACATTTGATTTATTACAGAGACTACCCAATCAAATTAGGGCTTTTTTTCTTGAATTACCTTACCTTACCTTACCTTACATTACCTAACCTTACCTTACCTTACCTTAACTTACCTTGCCTTACCTTACCTTACCTTACCTTACATTACCTAACCTTACCTTACCTTACCTTACCTTACCTTACATTACCTAACCTTACCTTACCTTACCTTACCTTACCTTACCTTACCTTACCTTACCTTACCTGAGCGAACAGGGTTAGTCAGCCCATAAAACCCCAGTGTGGTAGGTGAAGTGCTTCTAAGCTCATGGGATTTCTACATTACTCATTCAGGATTGGTTCAGCTAACGTTTAAAAGACATTTGGCCACTGAAAATGACAATGTGCTAGAACAGTGATGTATTGGGCTTATTGCACTGATACTAAGATAAGCTCTTTTAAAAATGTAAGGATATTTATGTGATCTAAAAAGAGTTAAGAGTGTTATATCACAGGCTCAAGTGTGTTTACATAATACATTTAAACCTTAGCTACACATGTAGCATGTGGAAAGAAAGATGTACCACAATCACCCAGTCTGTGGAAGTCGGTTTTATACTAATCAGTCGCATCTTTTCTCTTGTCCTTTCCACTGACCACAACCGGTTGAGGCAGATGGCCGCCCACCCTGAGTCTGGTTCTGCCAGAGGTTTCTTCTGTTAAAGGGAGTTTTTCCTCTCCACTGACTCCTAGTGCTGCTCAAGGGGGATGTGTTGGGCTTTCTATATAATTTTACATATTTGTATTGGTTAGAATCCGTAAGGTCTTAAACCTTACATTGTAAAGTGTCTTGAAATGAGTTCTGTTGTGATTTGGTGCTATATTGGTGCTATATGAATAAACTGAACTGAACTATTGTGTATCATCTGTGTGTGTATGTGCTGCAATAATGTAAGCATGTTCTTATCTTTATGGATTTTACCTTGACCAGAATGTGACTGTAGGACTGCGAAAGGGCTTACCTTATGCATGCATTTGTTTGTTCTATCCACACAGTTCATGTGTGTGTGTGCGTGTGTGTGAGTGAGAATGAATTACCATTTCAGATGATGTTTCAGCTGACCTGAAACACCAGCACACCGACACAAAACTAAAACTGTCTAAGCCCCCTGACAAAACCTCTTTCTCTACACAAACTGTAAACTGAGGAGCACCACTTTACTCTCACGTGCTAAATATCAGCCAGAGACTTAAGGTTGTAATTTCTCTGCTCTCGCTCTAAAGCTCTAATCCTAACACATTAATATGAAAAGATTTACAAATGCTTCACCAAATTACAAATGCTTGGCCTAGTTGGAATGAACACAAAAAACCTTTCTTCTGAACAATGGAGTCAAACTCATTTATGTGGCAAAGTCAGGAAATGACCCAGACACTACAATACGTGAGCACATATTGATAAAATGTTCAATGTTCAATGTTTTCAAAAACGTATTTGTCTTACTATATTTTAGTTACATGTTTGTCATGGATTCTGACATCAGAAGCCGTTTGATTATACCATTCAGTTAGAGAGTAGCCAGGGCGGCTATAACATTAAAAACTGCTACATTCAGAGGGAAACAAGCAGTTTTTACATTTTCAAGAAAGAAAAAAAGCGAGGAGAAAACGTCAGATGTAATCACATTACGGCTGCTCCTCTCTGTGCAGAGAACTGGGGTATAGTGTTTCTCTGATGACTGCAGATGCTATGATACAGAACAGACGTCTGCACGTTCCTCACCAACACCAGCGTGTGCGGAACGTGTGGTAGACTCTGACCATAGTTCAAAGCAGCATCATCAGTCTGGCAGTGGCAGAAATATTGCAGGCTAACTGGGTTTACACAACCTTTCCCCTCATTTGGTGAGTGTTGATGTGGAAGATTAACATGGAGTCCATTAGCTGATGGGAAAACCCTGGGTTACCTTTTAGCCTACCATCTCCCACACTGCACCAGCATGACAACAAACAACTGGAGGCTAATATTCCTGTTCACTTGCTACTTATTGTTCTGGTCTTGACCCTAAAGTTCTGTTCTGAGGGAACATAACTTAGAGTTCTTTTCACCACATTACTTAATATAGATTCATTTTAGCATGTGAAAGGAAATCTGACCCACAACCACCCTGATGTCCTGTTCCTTCCTATACCATCATTTCCACTACACATATACGGCTTATTGACCAGTTTTTAGGTTAATTTCAATGTCTTGTTTATTGCATGATTCTGACCCTATAGCATTTTCCCATCAGTGTTTATTTGTTTTCTTTTTCCAAATGCAACATATATGTTGTCCAATTTGTCCCGATGGTTTGGTTGTATTGTTTTTTTGTCTTAAATTTGTGTGGCTTCAGTAGATTCTGTAGTGTACATTCTGACAATGTTACTATGACAATATTTCAGAAAAAAAAAAGAAAAAGAGAGAGAAAAGAACAACATGCCAAAAAAGTACAGCAAGAACAAGCAATAGTCATTTTCAACCCACATTTAAATGCCACAGACATCCTGGTGGAATATTAGTGTTAAGTGTGTAATAAGCCCACACACACACACACACACACACACACACACACACACACGCACGCACAAACACAACTGGGGCAAAGTTTCTGCTTGAAGCCTGCAGAGACCAGTCACCAGGCTTCGTGAATATTCAGCAGCAGTAACTGTGTGGGTGGAGAGAGCGGGACTATAAAGGAGCACAGTCTCCAGTGAAGGTGTGAGCTCTTGCCATAAAGTGGAACTGCAGCTGAGTGAACCTGTGACTGGAGCGAAGCGCAAACTACATCACGGTAATTTCTCCTCTCTTTTAAAGCATCAGGAAAAAGTATTGATGCGGTATATTTAACACTGTACAGGGATGTTATATTGTTGATACTGTAGTGTATATTTTAATAGCTGATAGTTGCATTTAATCAACAACGCACTTTTTCGTATTTGTATTTGTAACTAAACTTCAGGTTAATATTTATTATGTTCCTTGTCAAGTGTATTTTGTGTCACATGCAAACCCAGTGGTCAGTTTCTATTGCATTGTTGCTGCAAATCTCAGTTAAGCTGCTGTGTGATCTGGTCTAATGCCTGCAACTACAGTTACTAAGAAGTTTCTAGAGAAGTTACTGCACCAACACTGGCACATCTGAACATATGAAAAGCTGGAAGCTTAAGCTATAAATGTATCACATATATTGTATTTGTTTAATTCTTTATTTTCTATTTTAACAGGTTAACATACAGCTACTACCTAATAATGGAAAACATGCAGGACTTGATTCCATTCGCCAAAGAGATGCTGAGTCAGAAACCTAGTCGGGGGCTGCTGAAGGTCTACCTGGTGGGCTCTGTGTTTGCAGTGCTGGGCACAGTCATTGGGCTGGTGGAAACTGTGTGTCACCCCTTCTCCTCTGGTGAGCCAATGGATGCAGAGATGCTCCTCATGTTGGCCCGGGAGCAGAGAACTGTTGAGACAGAGACACAGCACAGCGTCCAGGAGGTGGAGGAGGACGAAGAGAAAGAGAAGAAGCTGGTTCATGAAAATGGGGCCGTGACCCAGAGCACAACCCTCTCCAAGACTCGTAGACTCAGCCAGCGAAGCTCAGCCACCCGGCTACACGCTTCCTAAAGCTACCGGGGTCAAACCATGTGACTTATTTGATTTATTCGATAACTGCTGCTGCCACACCACAGATATGTGCTACACACACATCCACACATGCAGACTGAAGCATTAATGACAGTTGAATGAAAAGCCCCTGTCACTCTGTGCTGCTTATCAACTCCTTCGAATTCTGCCTTCAAATTATGTTGGAAATGTTTCTTGGTATGTCTTCATGCACTAAACACACACAGCAGAGCTCAGAGGCAGCCTGGAAAAAAGACATGTCAGGTTGTGTCAATAGATGGAATGAGTGAAGTGTCTGTCAGAGTTAGAGCAATGATTCCCTGTTGGAAAACAGATAAATGAAAAGCATTGATAATTGTGTGCTTCCTTTACAGTGGTCTATAGGTTAATAGGAATGTAGTCAGGATTAGAATGAATACATACACGATGTGTCCTCTACAGAATGTCAGACACACAAAACTGTGTTCTGCAGAGTCTATGTTGTTCAGATTTTCCTATCAAAGTGCTTGAAATTAGGAGTTTATGATGTGTACCTGAAGGCAGCATGGAGTTGAGGATGTGCCTGCCGCAGTAAGCTGCTGTGTAGTGCCACCTGCTGTCTAGTGGATGAGTCTGAATTCCACTCCACCCACACACTGTTATCAGAGAGAGAAACCTCTGTTGTAAATATTATGCAAATATGATGTGCACATAGTGTAAATGTTTTTTTCATACAAATAAAGTTCACTTTATTTATTAAGTCTGATTATTTGACTTTGACTTGACAGTAAAACAATAATACTTTTATATTTAAAATCATTTTCCTTTATTTTATCTTACTTTACTGTGGCAATGATCCAAAATGATTCAGTTATTTAAACAAAAGACTATATAACTGTGACTTAATATGTGCTTTCAGTTCTCAGTTCATTAATCATTGTTTGACTGTAAAGGGCTCTAAAGTTAAACTGTCTGTGCCTATAAAATATTAACTACTGCCAAAAGAGTATTTCATATTAAAGTGGGAATAGATAAAATAGATGAGTGTAAGTATTTACTCACTTTAATAGGACACATCTGAGGATTTATTTTTGCAGTCAAAAGGTTTTACATGTAGCTCTTTATTAGTTTTTTGGGGTTTTCAGGAATTTTAAAATGACATTGTGTTGAGATTTCCTGTGTTCCCTAAAGGGATACCAACTGATTGCAGTATAAAGTATAAATACCCCTGTATATGTAAGTAACGTGAAGACTATAGGCAAAGCATCAAGTGCAGTAACATCAGTGACTAAAACAGGACTGATCATCTGGAGCTGAGTGAAGCAAATGTTTGTTCCCAGACAGTCGCTGATATCAAACTAAATTCTTACATTTGATTTATTTGCACTAAAATGCACTTCCTTTATCAGTGAGCTCCAGCTGAGCACTAAGAGCAGGTGGTAATGTTAAGTATGGTTTACGGGCCTACACACTCTGTTAACCTGAGATACTCAGTGGGATCCTCTCTAGTGTCTGTTTCCCCTGAGACCCTGCTGCTTGGATGGCTGGCTGCAGGGTTTATAAGGTCACTCGATGGTTCACAGCGGAGTCTCTAACAGATCCGGTGGCATGGCTCCCTGAGATAGCACAACGACAATGGGACAATGCCGACACGTGAACACACGAGTGGGAGGCCAATATAACCCAGAGTCAACACAGCACTCTTTGGTCTAAGAATAGTTTGAGTGATGGTCTACGTGAAGGCTGAAATGGCTAACCTTTAAATCTGTCAGCACGGCTGACCTAAGCTGACTGTGAGCCGTGGCATACATGGGTGTGTGTTACTGTGTGTAAAGCAGTACGTCCTTTAAAGCAGAGATGCGATGTGATGTAAATAATGCTAAACTCTCATCATCAGCTTTTCAAAATAAAAGGAAATACACAGCCTGACTTGTGTTCCTGTAGCTGTTTAATAATTAAGATACAGGCAGCACTTTCACCATCATTATGGTCATCTTTCGTAACCATTAGAATTACATTTTATTACAGTTTATGGGAATTTAATGCAATGTAATGTCTTTACTGCTTTTTTGCAGTGATGCGTGTAAAAAAACTGATAAGTCCAAAGTTTTTTTTAACCTCAGCTTAAAACGGTACAAAATCCAGCAGAACGCAGCAATTTAAGTAGAGGTCAAAAGGTCAATTACAGAAAGTCAAACCAAAGTGACAAAAGGGTTGGGAAAGATTTTTTCTTTGTCCTTCATAGTAACAGGGATTTGACTTGAAAGGTTGCCAGTGGATACCAGAGGCAACAGACGTAGTCTGAGCCTCCTGACTCTTTGCCAAGCCCCCACCAGTGTCAACCAAGCAGCCTCCGAGTCAGATGGAGAACAGAGAGCGCTCAGTGCTGCAGACCAGGACATGATTACATCCTGGTTGAATTGTGGACTTAGCTTTGAAACCACTGTGTGGCATGGAGAGTCCCTTTGGTTGTTTTTCAGCCAGTTAAAGCAGCGTCACTGATCTGGAGGTGAGACAACCACCACAGGCTGATGTGGAGACAAAGTCTACATGAATCTACAGAACTGCACTGTACAGCTGTAGAGAATATTCATATTTTGACAGATTATTTCATTGAGAATAAGCAAGTATTTCACTTTACTAATACTTTAAATTAATACTTCAACTTCACTGAATGTCAGAGACAAATGTTAAACTTTTATTTGATGGCTTTGGTTAATAATTACTGTTTTAGATTCAGACACACAATAAAGTTTAATAATAAAAATATATCGATTTCCACAGTCACAAACCACTCAGCAGAATGTAAAGCAATTCAGATTATAATTATTCAATAATTCAGGTCAAAATAAGCTCCATCATTACCAGCTCAACATTAAACACATTCAAACATCAATAATTATATTTCAATAACATGATTTTACTGATGTGAAATGAGCCACTCTGCAAAAAGAGAACTCTTGGTAGTTCAAGTAGTTTTCAGCTAACACTATGCAAAATACAATTTTCGAATGTTATTTTATTGTAACTTTTACTTATGTAAAACATAAGGACATAGTGTATAGTGTTTATGATGGCTGCCAGCAGAAAGAGGGAGATGACCAGTAATCTTAATGAGCATGCGTAAAATACAAGAGTCTAAAAGTTAAATTCTTGACTTTGTATCTTATAATACCAAAGTCTCATCTCATTTTTCACTTATCACCAACTAATTCAAGTTAAAATGGAAATATTCAGCAGATGTACTGTGTGAAATACAGCTGACGTAACTCCTGTGACACCCCATGGTGACACTGTTGATGTCGATGAAAGGATGGGCCAAACTAATATATACTTTATATAATTTTGTCAAATATTGTAAACTATTTAATTTCAGTAAAAAGCTACAGAAAATATATGGGGAAAGTCAAAGCATCAATAAATAGCAATATATGTTTTATCCATTTTACATTTATTAATGCAGAACTCATACTAAAAAAACTGCGCTATGTTAATCTACAACTGAATAGTCAGAAAAAAACAGAGCCTCTTGTTCTTTCTCAATAATAATTGAATATTTATAATGAATAATGAATGGTTTTTAGATGCACCATGATAAATGTTAATCCTGTCAATCAAAAAGAAACTCTTTAATTCCAAAACAGATCATTTGCATGATATTTTGGGTCATTTGTAATTTGAAAGCTGAAAAGAGGTTTAAGCACAACAACTTGCTACTTCTTAGTTAGTGGGCAGGGCCTGTGGGGTGACCAGGTGTGTTACAAATTGATTGGCCACTCCTAACTTTACCTCTATCAGACTCAGAAGGTGGCAGGTATTTTACTTATGATGAAATGTAGAACCTTCACAAAGCACAAAGAAAACATAGAAGAGAGTTTTATTATTAATGGTTTATAGTTTATTATAGTTAGTTAGTTTTTATAGTTATTGCCTAAAAGCTGTGATTTAAATTTCAGTGCAAGAACTTTACTGATTTTCTTAACGTGGCCTGCTTCTCTGAGTGGAGTCCCAAAGCAAACTAAATGTGATGTGTCAATACCTGATGGTTGAGGTTGGGTTTGAACACACATTTAGAAACAGTAGATCTTCCTCTGAGTGAAGGGCCATATTAGAAAAAACTGAACTAAACTGGCCCTCCCACGAAACTAGACCCAACCCCTGCAGCTGAAACCAAAGACCAAACCACTACAATAAACTAAAAGAGGCAGAAAACTTTAGGGCATTTCTTTGACAATCTGACTTCCACAGGTTGTCAGTGTATATCAAATAAGCTATAAAATCAGCCTGTAACAGTGAGATTCATCATTAAAAGAGTCTGTGGAAACGTGATAAGCAGGAGGACTGACCTTCTCTACAGTGATACATGAGTGAGTCGAGTGGATGTATTCTGTGACTGTGTTGTCTGATGGTCGTACAGATGCATGTGTATTCGCGTACACTCTCATCACAAAGCGAGACAGATAAATACGTCTGCATACTTCAGAGTGCTACAGCCTGGCAACCTGGAGGTCAGAAACACACTGTTTGTTTAAGCATATGGACTTCTGCCTTACTAAGGACACAAGTCAAAATCCCTAAAAAGACAGTGCGAGGGGTTATGTGATCTGTGGTTATACAACACTCAGTGTTGTACAGTGAGGAAAGGTTATGGAGCAACTCCATCTAGAGGATGCCACAAAGAAAGTTTGCCGGTGGACACACACTCAGTCTGGGTCTGGCTCTACTTCACTGTACTGAGCTGGAAGAGAAACACACCAACCCTGTATTCGTCATATCTAAATATACAGTATACACCATCTTTTAGTTTGGCCCTGGTTTTGACCAGGTGCCTTCGCTGCATTGAAGCTGAACCATTTTTAGAACAGTGTATTAGAACTGTTCATGTGCGACCAATTTGTGTTTTCTATGGACAAAAGCAGCTCTATGAAGAAATCTCTTCCTCTGGTTTGAAACGGAGCTTGACTGCCCCACACAGAGCACTGACCTCAACCTCCCTGACACTTTTAGGATGAACTGGAGCTGTGAGTCAGACCTTATTTATTGTTTGACCTCAATATGCTATGTGAGCAACACCCCCTGCAGCCAGGTTCAAAGACCTTGTGGAAAGCCTTTAAAGTCTGTTAGAGCAGCAGATCGATGCCCATGAGTTCACAGTGACAGTTCAGTAGATCAGAAGTCACCTGTCACACACATTGGGTGGAAAAACAGCCTCAAGGGCATATTTGAATTAATGTAACCTCTGGTTGCCAGAGGTGGCAACTAAGTACATTTACTCAACTACTGTACTCAAGTACAGCTTTAAGTAACTAGATTATTTCCATAATAACAGAGCTTTAGTTTCAGATGCAGATTTTTATATAATAATTACATATAATCAACTAATAAAGAATGATGCATTATCATGAATTAACTAGCTGTCATTATATAAAGTGGTTAAAACAAGCTCCACCTTTACCAGCTGCCATCTCTGCAGTAACAGACATTTATTTTTCATGAATCTGGATTACAGTTGTACTTTTGTGTAAATCAACAGCAAGAAATTTGACAGTGATTGAAATACTAAATAAATGTGTGTACTTGGTACTGTAGTTCAGTACCTTTTAGGCAAATACTTCTACTGTATCTGGGTACAGCAGTGCTTTGAGGTTAATGCTAAGTATAAGAATGCTACTTGTTTTCCAATTAGCACTAAACACAAAGCTTCACGCTTTAGTGGAAACACAGATAACAGTGGAATACTGCAAACACTAAATAATGTGGAATGCTTTTTATCAAATGAGTACTTGTTGTTAAACTGTATTATTATACTTTCTTTACTTTATTCTCAGTACTTCACCTTCATATATACCTGACATACATACATTTATGTTGTAGGTTTATTCTGTGTACACAATAGCAAGTTAGAAGTTCACGTAGTTATCACAAAAGTTTCTCCCTACAGGATGCTGATGGCTGCACAGTGGATAAACTTCACATTGGCTGATACCGTATGTGGAGCAAGAACTGCCTGGGGCCCTGCTGGGAGGGAATGGAACGTTCTCCCAGGGAGAACAGCTGCTGTCACCAGGTGGGTGACTTTGTAGATCTGGTTCTTTTTCCTCAGCATGTGTTCGTGATACATTTTTGGTCTAAGCTGTAGAGTTTCACTGTGTGACTAAACAGTTACTTCTAAGATAGAGCATGTTGACACGAAGCAGTTCACACAAACACTCCTCAATGTCTCATCTGAAAACTGTTGCAAAGGCTCAGCTTCATAAGCAGTCTCTTAACCTAACTCTATTGCTCCAAAACAAGTGAAATGTAGTGATTCTAAGAAGCCGTAATCATATCCTTTCAGATACATTCATAATCTTATACAATCTGTAGTCATACTATACCCTGCTTTACATTCTTATAACAACATAAACAGTCTTTACCTACATCATCATAGTTAAAGCAAACCAAAACATTTAACTCTGGCCATTTTAGCATGGCACACTGGAGCACATCAGTTCAACCTGTTGTTATGATGCTGCCAATGCATGTCCATCACTGATCGCAGCTTGGATTTAGTGTATCCACATCTGATCAACCAGACAGTCCTTCTGCTCTAAACATCCACTGTGGTGACATTTTCCTCAGCGCTGTTAGTGGTAGCTGCTGTACCAGGTGGGCCTCCGTTGGCAGGCGTGTGTGGTGTGACTTTAGCCAGTCGGTGCTCCTTGCTGTGGGTGCAGCTGCGGGCGCAGAGCTGGCAGGATGCGCAGGCTGAGTTGCAGCAGGGTAAGAAGCGACAGATACTGACGCGCCACAGGAACCAGCCGGGCGACCAGCAGCACCAGCAGAGCACAATGCCACCTGCCACTACACCCAGGATGATGTAGAGAACCAGCAGGGACAGGGAGGCAGGAGAATCTGGAGATAAGAGAGGTTACATTAAGTTGTCTTTATTCACATGGCAACCATATTTATATAAAGTAAATTATAGTGATGGAGGAAAAACACTGACATCCAAGTAGAAGGATGAAAAATATTTTGTGCAGTCCAGTGGCCTAACTGTGCTGATGAAATACAGTAAAGCGTAATGTAGATTTCTTTAGTGAGTAAAATGGCGTCCACTGTGTTATGAAGTATGTTGTATATATTTTTTATATGTAGATAAAATGTGTAGGAAGCAAAACGCTGTTTGCCTCTGCTGACATTGACATTATTGGCACAACAACAGTTAATCAACATATAATGCTAGAAATAAATGGTGCTTCTACCACACGTAGTTGTGCTTCTTTGTCTCTGCATCTCTTTCTGTACCTTTCTGCATGTTTCTCCTCAGCTGTACTGAAAGTTCCCAGTGTGCAGTTACCCTGAGTCTGGTTCTGCTGGAGGCTTCTTCTGTTAAAGGGAGTTTTTCCTTTCTACTGCTGCCTTGTGTTGCTTTTTGTTACTTCGGTTTTCTATCACTATGTAAAGAGTTCTGAGAAGATTTGTGTTGTGATTTTGTGCCGTATAAATAAAAATGAATTGAAGCGTGTTACCGCTTATACAAGAGGAGGAGATTTCTGAAGAAAAAGAGTTGTTGATACCCACCTGTCTGGAAAAGGTTACACCATAATTCCACAATAAAGACTTTGGACTCCACTGGTGGACTGTATGTACAGATGGAGAATATTCAACACCATCAGCAGAACTGTCTGACCAACAAAAATCACACTAAGAGCAAGTCATGTTATTACTCTGGGAGATTTACAAGGAACCCCAGGATAATGTGTAGCAAACTAATGGAGACGGATGAAGATACATTTTAATGAGAATATTCACAAGGAGAACTTTACCCAGTTACAATGGTGTACATGGCAGAGTTTTAAGGAAAACGCCACTACTCTCCAGAACGAACATTGCTGTCCATCTACAGTTTGTTCAAGACCATGTGGACAAACCATAAGACTTTGTGAACAGTGTTCTGTCAATGAGACCAAGGTAGAACTTTTTGGTTTGAATCACAATCACATCATTCCATCTGTGAAACATGGTGGTAACAGTGTCCTGCTTTGCTGCCTCTGGACCATGATGGTCATCAAAGATGCAGCTGAATGATGATGAAGTGAATTCTGAGTTGTGAAGTAAATTCTACAGGAAAATGTCAAGGTATCCATCTGTGAACTGCAGCTCAACAGGAAGTGGATCATGCAGCAAGACAACAACACTGAAGTAATGTAATAAACTGAAATATGCTAACATCCATGTATGGAATGTGATAAAAGAAATCATTTCCAGGCACACAGGTGGATGTTTAAATGTCAAAAGGCTTCTTAAATATGGGCTAACAGTTTCCTTCCTCAGGATGTCTTGACACAAATACTCAGCAAGTACCCATTTCATACCTCTGCATTAAGTAAACCCAGAGCATACATGTAAGTACCTGTGCTTAGAACAGCAGAGTCAAAGGGTCATAACACACCAAGTTGATAGTGGACTGTAGTTGTGCATCTGTTGCCATAGTTTTGTGGTTATTCAGCCA
This sequence comes from Helostoma temminkii, assembly GCA_900302695.1. Lineage (NCBI taxonomy): Eukaryota > Metazoa > Chordata > Actinopteri > Anabantiformes > Helostomatidae > Helostoma > Helostoma temminkii. The sequence continues at coordinate 32,773 of OMLM01002186.1, read as the reverse complement.
ATTCGGCACATTCAAACTGGTGGAGAGAGAAACTACTTTGACTCTCTGTCCAGCTTAGCAAATCAACGAATGAGCAGTTCATGCAATGAAGTGTCAAAATCAGATTATTGTAAGAAAACCGCCAGGTGGCATTAATGTTGTGGCCGACTGGTGTATGTTTCTGTATCAGTTATTAAAGTTATATAGTGAGTGGTAAGTCCACCACGTTACTGATATGCATGGAGCCTACAACCTGTTTACATTACCTGTGTTTAGATAAAACCAATTCAACCAGAGCCAACTGAATGCGTGTGTCTGTTCACTCACGCTGTGCTCCTTCACTGTGGGCAAACCAGGGTGCATTCAAATGCTCAGCTAATAAACAGCTGCCAATTTACACAGCAGGGAAATGTGAATCGTATTCTCCCATTCTCAGAACTGAAGAATGGCTGTTTTCTCAGGCCCGACTTGGCCGGGTCTTAAAGGCAATCAGAAGCTGACAGCCTGGCCGGGACCATCTCTGTTTGCAACTCTGAAGCTGGAATAGAGACAGATCACTCAAAAGACTGCTCTCTGTTGAGAAAATCCATCACCGTTTACTGGTTTACGAGTCTTTAGCTGAAATTAACAAGTCAATGGCCTCCTCTATTAGTTTTATGCCCATCATCAGGCCACTTTGCATTCAAATGGGCAACCAACCGACCGCAGGACCTAACATAGTGCACTTCACAGTGAGCTATACTTGCCAGTTTGATGTTTTCCTGTCAGCTGACTTTTTGTTTGATTATAATACGATGGTTACTCACCTGTTACTGACTCATGGCTCGGAGCAGTGTCTGGCATGCCACAGTTCATCTGTGTAGAGAGTGGCTCAGTGGGTAGATTCGTAAAAGGTGGGGGTGGGGTTGCTATTGGCGGTGGGGGTTCAGGAGGCAAAAGCTGACCTGCTGAAGGAAGACAGATTTGGGTCAACTATTAAATTGTATTTAAATGTATCAGAGTCCTCCAGTGTCCTTGCAGTATTCAATGGGATTGTTGTGAGTTCAGTGACATGATCAGGGTTCGCATCATTGCCTAACTGACCTTTGCAGCCAGTTGTCAGGTTTTCCTCCAGGTCACTTCCATCGCCACAGTTGTCAATGCCTTTATCATCACACACAAGACTGATAGGGATACACTTCCCATTCCTGCAGGGGAAGTAGGGCTCATTGTTGCACTTTGATTGGTTGAAACCTGGAGAGGAAGTTGACAGTCAAGGAATCACAGCAGTTTTATCAAGCCTTTGCATTTACTTATAGCTGTTGGGGTAGGTGGGAAAAGCCACTGCAGCTCAATCAGCCAACTCACATGGAATAGTAATATGTATAATGTAGTGTATTGTGTCTAAGGTCTCTAACTTCCCACAGACTACCTCTACAACATTTTCTGACCTGTTTGTCTTCTCTCTCTCTTTTTTCACTAACCCCAACCGATTGAGGCAGATGGCCGCCCACCCTCAGCCTGGTTCTGCTGGTTTCTTTCGGTAATGGGAGTTTCTCTCTACTGTTGCATAGTTCTTGCTCAAGGGGGATTTGATGGGTTTTTTGTATAATTCTATTTAGTTGTATTGTTAAATTCTGTAAGGTCTCAACCCTTACATTGTAAAGTGGCTGAGATGACCTTTGTTGTTCGTTGTTGTTCGTTTAGTGGCTTCAAAGCTTTATTAGCTTCACTTCAGCTTAAGTAAACTTTACATAGATTCATATATAGAAGTTATTATCACTGTAAAGTCAAAGCTGTGTGTTTCTTACCCAATCTGAAGGAAGTGAAGTCCCCCACAAAGTCAACTCTGGGCTGAGTCCCGCGGGTCACCAGCCTCAGGGTCAGGTAGTTTCCAGTGGACAGCACTGGCCGAGGCGGGCTCTTCCCACAAAGGGGAGGCCCAAGGGGAGGTGAACTCCTGTCCCGTCCATCATAGAACTGAATGTATGACCCGGCATGGCATGGGTCCTCTAAGGTTTCACCAGACGTGGGTTCTAGACGTGGGTTCGAGCCCCTCTCTGGAAAGAGAGGGGCTGGACTCAGAGGGGCAACTCGAAGCAAACTATAGACCAGGAAGAAGCGGAAGTGGAACTGGACTTTGTCTTTAGCAGAACTGGCCTGCATGGTGAGGTGGCAGTCAGTCCCCATGGTCACAAAGTAGTACTTCTTAGATTCCTGGTGTGAGTTGACAATCATGCCGTCACCCCTGATTGTCTGGCCACAGAAGTCCACCACATTCACTGACAAGGACACCAGAGACAGAATCCTCAGAGGCAAAGTGACACAGGAAGCATTTGAATAACGAAACAAGTCAAACTCCAACTGCACTGTGAGTTATCGACCTTCACAAAAAAATAAAAAACAACACAAAAGACAGTTGGAATATTATTATTGCTAACGTACAGGGAACATGTTTTGAATGGAATTATACTGTTCAGTTGTGATCAAGATCAAGGAGCCAGTGTTTGAAAGAGCACTGACACATTCAGTCCATATACACTCAAGTAACCAGGTTACAGTTGGCTTGCCATGTCAGGAAAACAAGAAACCAGAATTCTGTAATTGGTGTAGGGGATTAGAGAAACCTGATTTCCCCAGATAGATTTCACCCTGTGAATTCTGTTAATTGTATAAACGTAATCAGGTATCTAATCAGTTTTTAGGAACACGTGCAGGACACTCACCACTCTACTGCTTTCAGCAGAGGGGAGTGGATGGATGAAATGGGAAACAAGGAGCAAAGTCTTGTTTTTAAAATCATGTCTGATCAAAATCCAACTAAAACTGAAACCAACACCAAGTGCCCTGTGCATGTCTGTGCATGTCTATAAGTCACTTTTTACTGTGTGTTTCTCTCACAGCAATGTCAGTCAATCCTGTCTCCTGAAAATGACATTTCTAAACAACTAAACTTTACATTTTTCAAAGAAACGTAATTGCAACCGCATTACGTTTTGGTAGCAAAGGTAATCATTATGTTGTCATGTATTTTGTCACGTATTTTGTGAATGAATGAAACGTCATACTAATTAACTGGAATTTAGACGCAATAATAGGGTCGGGTGGGCGGTGGGAGTATACCGTGCTCTCTAACACACTCTTTATTTTATACAGTTTTGAAGAACTGAATCTGAATAACGTGTGTGTTCATTATAATTATAAAACTGCTGATAATGAAATAGTTGGTTGCTCTGAGCCATATGATCTACAAATGCTACAAATAAATCAGAATCAAGCGTCTCAAGCTGGACCAGCTGCCCTGACCTCCTGACTGAGAATCAGCACAGATCTGAGCCCTATAACGAGCTTTGTCTGATGTGTGTACAAACTCACACACCACAGTAAACTTAAATCACACATGTAATCAGCTCGCTGCTCATCCGCCGGCAGGACAGATGGGTGGGCAGATCCGGCTCCAGAAGCCCCCAGCCACCCACCGCCCCCTGCCTCTGGGCCACAGGCCAAATAATCAGAAAATTTATGACCACCCCTGGAGTTTATTAGCTCCGTTTCCCTGGGAGACAACTAGATCCTCCTGCACTGACCTCCAGGAATGTCCCAAAGCCCAGGAGCCCCTGTTGGTGGGAAACGACTAATCCCCTCTGCACTGCACGAGTAAATACAAAACCTTGGGGAACACCATCCAATATATGGATGACCAGAGATTTTTTACTGGCTGAAAATTTAGCTTTTTTAAAAAAAACATCATTGTAAACTGAGTCCATTTAAAAGAGCAAATCCAGAGAGGCAGAGGGTGAGGTCCTGGGTGACACACTGCTGTGAGAAATGTCTCCAGGATGGTATTGTGTGGAAAAGGGCAGCAGCCTCACTGTCCATCCATGCATTATTCCAGCGGTGGTGACTCAGTGTCCGGATCCAGTCCGTCTTTACACCAGCACCAACAACACAGTGAATAAATATGACTAATCTGAGGTGCATCTACAAAATCAACCCCTCAGTATTGATTTGCATCATCAAAGTGTATAATGAACAAAAACACAGGAAACAGGTTTATGGATCCAACAATCACATAAATACGATGTAACACGTACCAATGATGCTCATAATGGTTTTCGTAGAAAAGAGGTGCCATTCTATGTTTTGATCAAGTCAGTTACTTAATATTTATGTATTGCCATGCAGCCATGGCAATACATTAATAATAATAATAAAGTTTGAATATATTTTAATCAAACTAATTTAAAAGCAGGTTATGGAATTTGCAAAACACATCACTGTGGTTTATAAATTCAGGAGTATTAAAAGTTCCAGGTTCATTTTTGTTTTATAATAATTTTGGAAGAAAAATGTAAAAAAAGACTCTCAGACTTTGGGTTGTGTCATAGTGGACAAAAAGCCACATCAAACCTACATTTATTACATATTTAAAATATTTGAAGTTTTTAATGTAAAGAATTGCACAACTGAAGCATCTCTGAAGCTACAGAAGACGCACAAAGAAAACTAAAATATGAACAATATATCATATATACATACCATATGACTCTAGTTCACACATTACAATGAGTCAGAGCCACATGTGGATATTGAAGAAAATTAAACATGTAGCATGTTCTCACACACAACAAATCTTGGCTGGTACACAGAACTGAGTTAAAGTTATCCAGGACCAATGGTATGTTTTTAATAATCATTATAATAATTATTATTTTTGCATCATCACTGGATTAAACACCATTTTCTTGAGTAAATTACAGTTCTTCAGTAAAGCACTGAAGAAGAAATTTAGCCCAAGGTTTTTAAAGTGTGTTTCAGTCACAGTTTTAGTTTTTGTTTGACTTTCACAGTTACTACTGCACTACTACTGCTTACTACTTTATTTGGCTACTATATAGAGGTGGAAGATACATTTGTGTTTCTGTTATGTTACAATCTCACATGGCAAAGACTGGAGAAACTCATATTCATCCCACTGTAGCAAATGCATTCTAGCAATTATAGACAGAAACAGCTCCAGTTACTGCTGCTGCAACTACTACTACTACTACTACTACTACTACTACTACTACTACAACTACTACTAATACTACTCTGATCGCAAAGCGTTTTACGCACCGATACAATGAATTACGCACACTTTCCCCATGTGCATCACTCTACTCAGCGCTCATCTAATAGTGTGGCCGCTCCTTGTAACCTCTGCTTCAGGTCTTACCGGTATCGATGGCCGAACTGCGGAGAGTCATGAAGCAGAGCAGGAGGAGCAGACGCTGCCAGCGGGTCCCCACCTCCACCTCCATCATCCAGGCTGAGAGACGCGCTGAAGAGAAAGTCCGATCCAGTCAGTTCACTGAGGTGACATGATCTGAGCTCTCATCAGCTGGAGGAGAACAGAAGCTGTGAAACTGCATGAGAACACATGGGGATGTCCCAGTGAGCTGTGGTGAGGCTCCGCACTGTTCTCCATCATAAACAACCTCTTCTCTGCCTTTTATTCCAGCTGAACCTCCTCTGGGTCCCCTGCTTTCATTTCCATGACAACACTCAACCAATCAGCTGTCCAGCCTTAAAGATGGATCACCTCATGTAAACTCCCATAACTTTTATAAGTTTTCTTGAATGTCTCTGACCTGTTAGTAAGTCACATCAGCTTTATGTTCTAGAACATAAAACTGTCCCAACTATGAATGGTTATGATACAGTATACAGCTGCTTTACCACATCATTGAATGAATATTGGTAGTTCTGGAGTAAGTAACCACTGTGGTATCAGGCTAGAATACAAGAGACAATACTTCCCTTACTTTACCAGAATGCTGGAGTTTACATGTTTTCTAATAACAGAAATACAAATAATTCACTACAATAACACACATCCAGTTAGTTACTAGTAAACAACTGAACTTCAAATGCTGTCTACAGTAAAACCAGTTTGGTTTAAGACCTTACAATACAACAAACTAATAAGGAAAACCCAACAAATCCTCCTTGAGCAGCACTAGGCAACAGTGGAGAGGAAAAACTCCCTTTTTAGAAGGAAGAAATTTCCAGCAGAACCAGGCTCAAGGTGGGCGGCCATCTGCCTCGACCTGTTGGGGTGAGTGAAAAGAAAGAGCGAAAATAGCAACAGGTCTTAAAACAATAACAATAACAACAACAACAACAACAACAACAACAACAAGCAACAACACAACACTTGGCAGGTTGGACGTGCCATCAACTAAACACACAGTTTTAGGGCTGATGATACCTGCAGATTAGAGTGAGGAAGTGAGAGAGAAAGAGATTGGCTCCTCCTCCTGGTAGTTTAGGCATGCTGTCCAGTGAAGCTGAAGCAGGTGCTGTACCTGAATATGTGTAAACAAAAACAAAAAGCTACGAGCAGATAGTTTTGACCGTGTACAGTCCCAGCTTCAGCTAGATCATTAAATCTACATACAAGCTACATGAAGTGGACCTTAAAGACTCCACACTCTTCACACAAGTTCATTGTTTAGTGTGCACAGTTGTACGGGCATCATCAAAGATACAGTTTCCTCTCAGGGCAGGGTGTGTCACAACTCCTTAAAACACTACGTTTGACATAAAGAATTTGTGGTTCTAACTGTTATAGTCCTTTTGTACCAAAATCAATACAAAGAAACACCTGAGGTTGTTCCCTCTTTGCTATTTTGTTCATTCATTCAACACATCGTTTCAAGTTGAAAGTCCTCAGGGCAGAGCAATTCATTTCCACGAGCAGTGAATGACCTGAAATGAAAACCTTAAAGTTTTAATTATGTAACATTCAGTTAACAAAAACCTAGTTCCACTAAATTCCATCAGAATCTTTTACGGTGTGCATGTCTGCAGGGGCAGCAGTGGATCAGTTGGTAGAGTTGCTGCCCATCAACCCTAATGTTGGTGGGTCAACACACTGAACCCCAATGCTGACTAAACCCAGTGGTCTATCTATCTATCTATCTATCTATCTATCTATCTGTCTGTAGTATAAATTACAAATGAGTGTGGTGACAGGAACATCAACTAGCTGATCTTGTAGTCTTTACCTTGATCGTGCTTGAGATTTTCTGCTGCATCTCCTGCGAGCATTCTCCTGTGGTGGGTGAACACAGTGTTTCCAACACAAAAAACACTTTGAAATGTTTTGTATCCCCATCTGTGTGCACAGAACTAAGCTGTCTCTAGCTCCACTTCCGTCATGTGGCTAAAAAGAAAAGTGCAGCTGTCTGTTAATATTCTCATTGCAGTGACTCACTATGCTGCTGTTATCTATCACTTCATATACTTATATTTCTATAGATTCAGGGTGGTCACACTGTACACTACTTCCCAGTAGTCCGGTAGTGATGTGTCCTAATGTGTATGTAAGCAGTCTGACTTTAGTCTGCAGTGAAAGAGGGAATTCAGTGTTAAAAATGTGACACTATGGAAGATATCCACTTAATGTTAGTGTTTTGGAAAACTGAAGCCAGATATCATCTAACCGTTCATACATATTCACACACATGTAGAGCTGTGGATTTTGGCCCATCGCCCACTCTGGTGAGGGACTCTGTGCTCATATAGACATCTGAAGATTGACTTGAAAATCTGTCAAGCCGTTCTCTAACACCCTGTGGTAATATTTCCATGTGTCACTTGCAGTACGCGGGTGGTATGCCTCAGAAGTGAAGCAAGTTCACAATGGAACAAAGTAACTCAGCTCGGTCTGAAAGTGTTTTTTAATCTTAGAAAAGTTCAGTTCTTAAAACACTAAATCAAAGATAAAGAACATTTAAAAGATAAAGATCAGGTAAAGGCAAATCATTTTCAAAAGGATATTTACAAAATATAATTACGTATATGACTGGTGCCAGTATTACACGAGGCAAACTGCATCGTTACTTCAAACAGGCAGACACTCAACTGATTATAAAGTAACATGGTGCTGAAAAAGAACAAAAAAAAATTTAAAAAAAGGACGAGAAGACAGAAGGAAAGATCAACACTAAAAGAACTCATTAAAAACCACTAAAAGCAGCAGCAGTCTATTTGGAGTTGTATGATAAAGAAAATCAAATAAAAAGTCAGTTAAATCCATATTTCTGAGTTGAACCCCCACATGAAGAGTAGTGTTTGTTTCCATGTGTTAACACCTGAGTCTGCAGCATGGATAGTGACTGACGATATGAATCCTGTAATTTAATATGAATTAAACTGCATCATCACATCAGATACTTGTATAGCACTTAAGAAAATATTTTAAATATCTCCAGAAACTACTTTATATTCATCAAGTTCATTCAAATGTTTTAGATAATATACTCCAAACTGCATTGTAGTCCACAACATCCATGAGTTATTACTTATCATTTACTGTAAGCCGTCACATAATAATTTGTCATAATTGGTGAAAGATGTACTTATGTGAGAACACTGACATAATACATTCCCTAGCACTGAACCCTAACCCTCAGTATAACCCAAACCAAAACCAAAACCCAAACCCCATTCAGAATGTCCTCACTCTGCACCTAAAACACCCAGTGTGGTGTCTAAATGAACCATGTCCACTGCAGCTTTCAACATTTCAGACGCCAGGTTTGTCAAATCAGAATGTTAGTTATTGTTACAATCAACCTCAATCATATCATTCTCAGGAGAAACTAACACTGGTTATAGAAACAGAAGACGTTAAGCAAGATGGCCGTTCACGTTACATGAAAATATAGAAAAACATGTCCACAACTCCTCCAGTTTTAGGTGAGCGATTACTGCCCTCGTTCTATTGAAGTCACTGCTGAACTGTTCAGGGACACACGATGAAGGGTCACAACTAGAGCTTGCAAGTTAAAAAGGTTGGACATATTACACACTCTAAACCCAAGCAGAATGTATCATATGATATAATCTGAAGGATAGTATGGAGGCCAAAAGTGTGGTACTGTGTAAATGAAATAATAACGTGTAAAATCACTTCAGAAAACATTATCATGAAATGTTATCATGTCGTTATTATTTGAGTTTTTTAGTTTACTTTATAATGGACACTTTTTGGTGAATAATATAAATTTTTTGTTAAGCTACTGTATTATGGTCCTAGCTAACAGGAGCTAACTTGCTTTAATTTGGTACAGTAGCAGAGATATTTTCATGAGTTAAGGCAGGAATTTCTTTTTCACAAATTATTGCTTCAGTTACACAGTTGTTCATTTTCCACAATTTCATCATTTGATTACTTATTACTAACTTAAAAAAAAGAACACTTTGCGAATCCTTAAATTGTGTTTGATGTGCCACTTCCATCAGAAACCATGAAACAGAAACAAGTATGTTTTCTTTGATTTAGTTGAACATTATGTATCAACCATTCCTATACCCAACAACATTCATCCACCTGTACTACTACTGCAATAAGCAATAACACTGTTGATTTTCAGTTTTAGAGTTCAAGATGCAGCTTCATTTGCTACTCTAATAAAAACACTAACCAAAGAAACCTCATGGAAGCTCAGAATATTTGGAAGTTTAGGTCACTTTTGGCCTGATGCTCCATATGAGCAATGTAAAATACCTTTAAAGATACACTCCCTAATTTTTTTCTAGTGTCCAGCAGCAACCTTAAATTCATGAAGTGTATCTTTAAATCCAAAAATGAAAAAATAAAAACTAACCTAGCTTATGATAATTGACCCTGAACTAGTTCTGGTTGTAGTCTTGAGAGGACAGAGTGTACTGCTTAAAAGAAGCTAATAATCACTGGGTTTGTCAGGGTGGGAGGTAGTAGTGCTTGGTGCTCATTTAAGCAACAGCTTTTCACTCCTCTAACATGTTCAGTTCATACTTAGATGGGTGCTTCTCTAAAACACAGCAGTCTACATTCTGGTGCACCCTGTTGAACACTGAAATATTGTATGCATGGTGAACAGTCTTCATTAGGTTATCTAATGAATGCCGTTGATGATGTGATTGTGCTGCTGTTCGTTGTTGTGCAGGGTGGGGTTCAAGTCCTCGTCCCACAGTCGAGCGTTCTTCCTGATCTCCTCCAGAGAGTAATCCTGCACGAGGCTGCCGTTCTCAAAAACAGTCACAAGCAGGTCCTGGAGAACACACAAATAAACAACTAGTGGTCATGACCATCAAATATAAGCATAAAAGGAATCCTAATTTTGTATTTAATCTAAAATGTACCTCATATAGTTACATTATATTGTGTAAAAAAGAGACATCACTTCAGTGTTTTGGCTTAGAGACTACAGAGGTTGGTACAACTTGCCATGTGATAGCTGACACTGTCCTTAGCTCAAAGCAGAAGAGATGCTGTGTGCGGTGTTAGGGTTTTATAAACCCCATAAACTGTGGGAAGCACACACACTTTGTATTTCTTTGTGTGATATCATCACGTATACAACAGTTAGATGCATTCCATGAGTGCTGATATGTAGTATAACAGCACTGAGTGTGAGGTTACTGCTCTGCAAGTGCGCTGAACTGATCTGTAACTGTGAGAGGTAAATAAAACACTTCTCATAACTGTGTGTAATCAATACAAAATAAAAGGTAAGAAAAAGAATAAACCACAAACAGGCGACAAATTGAAATACTAAAGTCATCACTCCTCAGGACAGAACTCTTGACAGTGAATTGTGTTTTTGTGTTCAAATCATCTGATGTCAGTGAGAGTTAAAAATGAACTGGTACTGACTTCTTCAGGCTTGCCTGCTCCTCTCTCTACTGTCTCTAAGAAACCATTGGAGTTTCTCCTCAGTGATAAACGGCCCCTCTTTGACCCCTTGGATGGGTCCGTCACCGGCTGCTTGTACACGTCCATCTGGAAGGAGACATAAAACTAGTTTAAAGAAAACTACCTGAAATCAAGGGGCCGACATGCTCATAAACCAATGGAAAAAGTGCTAAAATCTACAGCGTGGACTATTTTTCTCATCCAAAGATGCTGCTATCAATGCCCAAACATAGTAGATCAGTTTGTTCCATTTTTGTGGATATATCTTGTAGGATATTTTTGCATGTTTTAGTACACACAAGACTTTAATAAATCAGGCTCAAGATAGTAAGCCCAGCAGGTACAACTTCCACAGAACCACAGAAAACTAAATCCAATTTTCTAAAAATGTCTGGAGCTAGTTTATCTACCTATCTACAGTCTCTTTACAAATATTCATATGCCTTCATTAACCCTTATCTGACCACTTGAGCAGCTCTTCTTTTTGTTTCTACACTTTGCTGTGTTGTAAATTTTAATTTGAAATGTAAAACAGTTGCCTATCAATCTGTGCAATAAGCCATAATAACAAAGTCAAAACATGTTTTTAGAAAATTGTTATTAAAAATCAAAAACTGAATAAAAAATTGTCAGTCTTCAGTAATTCAGTCCTTGGAAGTCCTTTTGGCAGTAATAACTGTGTGAAAATTGTGTGTGTAAAAATGTGTGAAAGTCTTTAGACTTCACAGCTTGGGTTTTGTCCTGACATGCAGTGGCAAGAGATTGGTCTTCTTCTGCTTTTATTAAACCACAGTTCTGACCGGAGTGCAAGCTCTGTTACAGGTTCTGAACTTTTTGTAAAGGAACAAAAATACACATTTTCATTTTGTGATTAGGTGTTAATGTGGACACTGATGGGCAAAAGCTAAAAAAGTGAATGGCCTTTGCAATGCAATGGTATCTACCTACTCACAACTCCCTTATTGTCATGCCTGCTTTCAGGGATCATATTTCAGCTCAATGAAGCTTTGTTCATTTTCAAGCTTGTCTTACTGAGTTTGATAATGTTACACAGTGACACCATCCCAAACCAACAGAAAACTACCTGTAGACTTCTAACTAAGTCACTTTTCACTGTGTATTTTATAAAAGGAACAATATGTAATACATTTACTAGACTAAACAATGAAATGACTATTACATGTCATCAGAGATTAAAGAAACATGCTATGTGGAAATATTAGCTTGTCAGACAACAATGCTGCAGCCCTCTCATTCATAAGTTTCTGTCTAGACCTGTGTGATCCCTCCCACTTATCTTATCACAGAGGGATAACAGGGCAGAGAGTATTTGAGACACATAGCCTGTAAAGTGATCACAACTAGTGCCAGCTAGCACCCTCATGCTAATGTTAAATGCTGTCAGACGCACCAGATGCAGGAGCATGGAGCAGCTGACCAGCTCCTCAATGGCTTCACTTAATGCTGGTGATGGCACCTACCTCTGCATGAGCTGCAGCAAGGACAGTTCTCAGGAATAAATGTGAAATTATTTTAAATTTACCTGTTAATTAGGCAATATGTTTTCAGCAGATTGGAAAATATTAACTCCAGCTCCAGAGTTAGTATCTTTGCAGCAACTTACCAAACAGTGTAGGACTTGTTATCACAATTTCAAAATTTTTATAATATGCTTGTTTCCTGTTCAGTGCTACATATTGTTCCATTTATTCAGACAGTTTGCACTCTTAAAAAGCTCCACCAAACACATAAAAAAGTCATAAAACTATAAAGTTAAAACTTGTGAGCCATGCTTCCATACTAAGCCTAAGAGAGAGGACAAAGTTGGATTACTCATGTTTTTTACGCATGTAAAGATGGATTTCCAGAAACCAGGCTTTATAGGTGCCTGTGAACTCATTCTTCCTTCCTACCTGAGAAATTTGGTTTCTCTGAGTAACCTGGATATTGAAATGCATGTACAGTGCTGATTTTCTTTTATATTAATGATTCAGATCATCAAACACATTTTAATATTACACAATATTACACAAAGATAACATGGTCTTATGTTAAAAAAAGTAACTGCCATTGCCATAAGATCCCAAATAGCGAGTACTAAATTGTGTATTGCTGTCATTGGCAATTGTCATTGCCAGTTATCGCATACGTTTTTTTGCAGTTGTTGCTGACACAACTAGGTATGAGGTTTAGGTGGCAATTTCTTTTTTCACATAAGGCCAGGCAGGTTTGGATGGCTTTTTCCACTTGATAAATTAAATCATAATTTAAAAACTGCAGAACAAGTTGCAGTTTTTTCTATTAATTACTTTACAAAATCTCTTAACCAGGATGGTATCACTGCAACTAACAATCTAGTCAGCACCCTTCCACCTACCCCCTTGCCGTTAGTCTCCACATAGCTGCACTTGAAAGCACAGCTGAGTGTATCCCTGTTGAGTTTCTGAAGCAAAGCGCTGCCGCAGCCGAAGAAAATGTTCTCAGCACTCCATCCTTCATCGCTCAGCTTCTGAAGAATCTTCAGAAAACAGAAACCCAATAATTAAAAATTTTAAACTTAATGTTGAAGAATAATACGCTATGTAGACATGAGCTTTAATGCGTGTATGTAAGAGACTGGCAACCAGGATTGCAAGAACCAAAATTTTAAAAAAGTAGGAGATTTTCAGCACTGTTTAGGAAAATCTAACTTTATCATAAACTCATTGTCTTGTAACGTCAAATATTATGAAGCAGGAAAGTGTAACAGCAAAAATATGGTTAAAAAGAGAAGAAACTACAGAAAAAATGTGGAGCATAAACCAGATGTACTGCAAACTGTTTAGTACAGTGGTTTTCAACTGGTCTGGCTTCGGGACCCATCATCACCCCTTGATGACAAACCGCGACCCAAAATCGAGGAAAATATTCCACTTAAATTCAAATTAATTTATTGATAAGGCTGACATAACAATCAGAATATTTCAGTAACAGCCATTTTTAAGAGACTCAGTTGGTGTTTTCATGCAAAATACATGAAATAAAAAACCACTGAGAAGTATTTTCAAAAATACTGAAATTATGTAGCTTTAGCTGAGAATACTCTTCAGTAGCAGTTTTTATCCACAAACTCAAAATTAATTAAACAAAAAGTGCAATTCAAAACCATAAAGTATACAAAATTAACTTTTCTTATGAATACCCTATTAGTAGGTAAATACCAAAAAACACTGCACTTCACAGTAAATCAAGCAGCACTCACTTCATCCTTGTAACCCTGACATCACAGACCTGAGTTTTGAGGAATTAAAGGGAGAACACCTCACTGCACAAAACACACAAGGTGTTTGTCCTCCTTTGGTTTTTGTCCTTCTTTGTTCTCAATGTACGAAAATCCATATCTTATGTAGTCTGTGTCATACTTGCATTTCGCCACTCAATTAGCATATGAAAACGTTTGCGTTTTCTTTTATGCTGCGAAATGGCGGGTGTCAGTTAGCATTACAGGGTATTATAGCCACCTTCTGTTTAGAAGTGTGAAGAGATGGCACAGTGCTGCATAAAAATCCTTTTTAACATAAAAGCACAGAATTTTCAACATATTTTTTCTGCCTAGACAGAGGTCCCTGACTGACTGAAAACAGTCCGCAACCCACTTTTGGGTCACAACCGACCAGTTGATAAAAACTGGTTTAGTAGATATTTAAAGGAAACTAAAACTTTGCCTCTTTTTCGCTCCAATCCTTTGAGTTGTAGTTGAGATCTGGGGATACAGGGACAGTTTCATCTAAGTGAGCAGATTTCAAGTAAATTTTCTATACTATTTTACTATTATACTATAATAGTAATACTAAGTAACACTATACTATTTAGAAAACAAGGTTCAGTTGGAATGAGTACTAATAAAAACAGGGAAAATAAATGTCCAACAGGAAGGACTATAAAATACACTACACTAAATACAGTGCTGAACAACAAATAGAGAAAATTAAATAAACGGCCAAACATTTTCTTACCTCATCCACTGAACTCAGGTCAATGCCATCTCCCTGAATAATTCGCAGGTAAGAAGGCAGCACCTTGTATCCAACAGAATTCAGGGAATAGCCAAAACATTCCTCCAAAATCTTAATGACCTGAAAGACAAATGTGGCAATTTTATCTATATGAAGCCATTCATGATGACTGATAACACCAGAATTAATTAGACAAATATACCCACTGCGTAAGTAGAAATCATGCTGATATGATTACATTTGAAGATATTTTAACCACTCCAGTCCTTGTTATTTACCTCAATAAGAGTCTCTGCGGGATCTCCAGAGTCCGGCCGGATAACCAGACAGGAGTCCTGGCTACGCTCCATGACTCGCTCCTTCAGTTTGTCTCCCCAGATGTGTTTACAGGCATTAAAGATGTCATAGCTGTCACTGACCACTGAGACTGGTCCTGTGGTGAACTGGTCCAGCACTCGCTCAAACGCTTCCTTCTCCCTACTCCTCCCCCAGGAGATGATGGTACTGAATGACAGAAGGGAAGCAATGAAGTGTTTCTATTTCCTTAAAGTTCACACCTGGCACCTCAACTGGCAGTGAGTTAGCTAGAACCAAAGGTGATCCTAGAGACGGGCCTTTTGGTATTAAAATAAGGTTCTGCTGGAGGTTTCTGTTGTTAAATGCACTTTATATATTGTCCTAACCATAACCTTGTGATTTTATGATTAAGCGAAGACATCAGAAACATTGCAGAAACATTGATTTATTTGCTGTTGCACACTGGCATTATGGAGTGGAGTACCTTCCCTCATAAGCAATGTGCTCAAACAAGAGCTACATAAAACATTTTAACCAGGAGTCACTCAGAATCAATGCTCTTTAGTGACAGGTGAGATAAACCTGCTGTCGCTGTCATTTCAACCAGTAAATTCAACAGTGAGCTAAATGTTTTTCACATTGACATTTGCTAATGAAAAATATTGTCAGATTTTAGTGAATCCATCTTACCAACCTTAGTGTCTGAAAATAGTCAAAGGTGTGGCCAATTATTTTTCACCTTACAAACCCCACTTCTTAATCTGCTACACAACAGAATGCTCCACTGCACATAGCAGTATTCTCAACTGGTGGGTCGCGACCCCCTCGTTTTCAGTGGGCTGCAAGCCTTTTGCCTAGGCAAAAAATAATAATAATAGAAAATTTTTATGAAGCGATGAGCTGCCTATTTACCCTCCTTAACAATAGGGGGTGATAGTAGGTGATAGTAGGTGTAATGCTGATTGTCACCCACCCTTTCCCAGCATATCAGCCTTATAATTAAATACATATAAGTAGTTGAAAAAATGTCCTTCATTTGCATCACGGCTTGTTGTTAAGGGGTGAGGGGGGGTCCCAAAGCCAGATTAGTTAAGAACCACTGGTATAAAGCACTGCAGCATTAGCAGGTGTTGTTATTTCTGGTTCAATCTTTTTCTATGCACATTTTTATCTTTCCAACGTGTTTTCATTGTGTTGGCTGGCACGTGTCAGCTACACT